>APFE030441555.1:118864-201479 GCA_000404065.3 Pinus taeda | reverse complement strand
TTGGGTGGATGTCTTTTGACAGGACCTCCAAGTTGGTCCTGATGTAATCTGCAGCTGATTGTGGTTGCTGCACTGTTGGTGTAAAATGGCTCATGATCATTTTTCCTTCATGTGCATCAAATGCAGACATGAGCCTTTGTTGGTTGGTAGGAGCCATATTCAGTAGGTGATTTTAAAGTTGCAGCTTCAGTGGTTCATTTCTTCTCTTGATATCCTTAAACTGCTACTTAATGATTTTTTCTCCTCCCCTCCTTTGTCTTGAGGAACTCACCTCTCCTACTGCTGCCCTGTCTTGCTCTTGTTGTAAAGAGCTGGCTGAGGCCTCCATGCTAGGCAGGCCTGTTCCTGAAGTCTGCCCCATTGGCATCTCTTCTTTAGAGAAGGGATTTAGTATTTACCTCTTCTCTGGTGATGCAGTAAGGGGCGTTTCCCTATCTCTTTTCCTGTTCACGTCCTCCCTTTGAGGGGTTTGGAGGACTGATGAGTCAATTCTTGAATCTTGCCTTGGGGGTGCCATTTGTGCTGGCTGCTGCTGGGTGGTCATGGGGGCCTTTGCTGTTAGTTCCCCTTGTACCTGTTGGTCCTTTTGCTGCTGTTCCTGTTGGGGTGGCTGCAGTTGTCCCTGTTGTGCCTGTGGCTCTTCCATATCCTTCTCCTTGCCTTTGCTCTGAGCTTGGCTTGTGGTTTGTACTGCCTCTTGATGTGCTGCAGATGATGAAGCAGCTGCTCCTACTTGAGGATTTGGCAGAGCAAATACCCGTGGAGGAAATTCCAAGTCAGCCATTTTCAATAGATGCATTCTAGCTCTTTCATTCAATTCTTCTTGAGTGACTAGTTCCTCTAGTGTGCCCCTTCTCCATTTTGGTTGGTTGGCAAATCTTTCAATGTGGGGCAAGCTCACATGTTCATAGCTAGTTAGCTTGTATTTTGGCCTTCTTAAGGATATGGATTGGTTAGGGTCATAGGGCTCCCAAGGGAAACTGGTTTTCAGGCCAACGCATTCTATCTTTCTATCAGCTTCTTTCCAGCCTTCCCTTTTGTTCAAGACAAGGTGACCCAATTGATTTTTTACCTTTAGCTATGCCTTCTTGCCCTTGCCTGCAAAGTGTACCATATCAGCATTGCCGAATTGCCTGAAATATTCAAGGGCAAACAGTCTCATAGGCACATACTTGGGCAATCTGTATGGGCGTAACTCACACCCATATATTCTGATTACATTGTAGTGTTGGTAAAAGTACCAATCCCCTATGTTGTACACCTTGGATAGCTGCAAAATCCTCTGCATCTCATCAGTCAGTCTTGGAGGAGGTGAACTCAGGAATAAAGACATAGTTGGGTGGATGAAGAGGTCTATGAACTCAGAGTAGGTATATGGAGAGTAGGTACTGAGGTGAAACACCGAGGTCTAGTACACCACTGACCTTGGATTGCCTTCTGCATCTGTTCTCTTAATCTCAAAGGAGAACTTCTCATGTTGATAGTAAAGAATGAGGTGGTAGATGTAGGAGGTGTATTTGAACACCTTCTCTCTTGACAGGTTCAAGAACTGCTCATGCATCTTATCTGAAATGTATGTAGCATAGTCATAACAGATTGGACTCTTGCCAGGGGAAAACATAGTCATCATTACTAGAACAGTTTCATCAATGAATTCAAGTGACTTGTACCCCAAAATGGCATTGATCATGTATGCAAGGTCTACACCCAGTTGATTGAGGTAGCCATCAAAAATAGGAGGGTGCAGTACAGTGTCAGAGTTGGTGATGAACAATTGGTTGAGCTTTAAGATTTGTGCATCTGTTAGTATCTTAGCTCCTTGGTTGATCAAGTCCCTTAGAGACAAGGGGACCAATTTCTTCTGGGTCTTGAACTGCAGCATCTCTCTAATGGCCTCAGGGGTGATGTAGAATACCACTGAACCTGTAGGGTCAAGCACAGCCCTTTGCATGGGGTCGTAGCAGACAGCACATAGATGAATCAGGTCAAGGAACTGGTTGACCTGAGGGAGCTTGAATATTGGGAGGAAGGAATCCCAAATGCCTAGTATGTCTGTCCCATCCTTATGTCTGGCCTTAAGCTCATTTAGTAGATGAAGGTGGAACTTGCATTTCGATGAGGAGTCCTCTAAGATTTTGTAGTCCAGGTCTGCCAAATCCTGCCACTCCAGTTCTCTCTGAGGGGCATTTAAGGGAGCAACATTGAGGGCAACTGGTGCAACTGGAGTCTCCATGGTCACTTGGATTCTATTTTGTGAATGAACTGCGGTTTCTTGGCCCAGAAGAACACTGCGTGATTGAAGAGGAAAATTGAAAAATGTAGGGTAACAGGGCAAGTCTGCAGCAATTGAAATACTATATTAGTCCTTTTAAGAAGGCAAATATTAGTCTTTGATGGACCTTTCGCAGCAATTGAGTGCAGGTTTTGGGTTTTAGTTCACGACTTCGTGAACAAAGAATGCGGGTTTTTCACTGAAATTTCAGTCTATGTGGTTCAGCTGATGAATTTCGACCGTCAACTTTTCAAGGGGGAGCTGGGTGCAGGTGGTTTTCTTGTGAATTTATGCATTTTCTGTGCTTGAAGTGTTTTTTAGCAATTATAGAGAAAAACCAGGTTTCAGAGAAGTTTGGATGGACAAATACCTGGCAGAGTGATGGCCTGGGTCGGAAAAGCTAGTGGGTAGGCGCGTTGACGATCTCCTGGTTGTTTTGAGAAGGTTGGTGAAGTTTGGTCGTGAAACGTATGTAGAGAGCGCAGCAATGTTTTTCACAAAAAGTGCAAAAAACGCGCAAAATTCGACAAAATATGGCTTTTTCGGGTCATTGGCGCCTTTTTTAAATGATGTCAGCATGACGTCACCAGGTGGGTCCGGGTTGGATGACGTCAGCATGACGTCATCAGGTGACGTGGCAGCCTATGACTGGTCCACGGGGGCGGTGAGGTGGCGGATAGGTGGACCAGTGGTGGGCGGGGCGCGCGGTCGTGGCGCTAACACAGGCGGTGATAGGGCGCTGATGTCGGTAGATAGGTGGCGCGATATCGTACCACCTCTTATACGGCGGGGAAACTATCAGAGGGGGCTCTGATGGATTTTGGAGGCGACGCGTGGACCCTGCATGACATCAGTGTTTGACAGATATCGGACGATATCTATTGGATGTCGGGGCCACTCTGAAATTCACGTCGACCGTTGGATTAAAGGAGCTCGATCGGACGGTTATTGGGTCAGGGATCTGCACGGAAGATACGGTCATCGGCCGGGGATTAAATAATAGTTTTCCTCGGAACTTGCGCCCGGCGGGACCCTTCGGAATATTAAAGAATTCAATGGTTTCGCAATGTATTTGGTCGTTAAATCACATACAACCGTAAACTTTGGGAAAAAGGCGAAAACTATAGTTTACGAATGATTTATTCGCAAAATCGTTGAGGGTACCAAAACCTAGGATAAGAGGGTTTTTCTATGAAATTTTCATGTAAACAGCGGAAATGGGTCCGGACCTTAGGATAAGGCAGGGAAAGTGGGTTTTTAGGCATTTTTCGCTTTTGAGTGGGTATAAGGGTAAATAAGGGGTTTTTCCAAGGTTTTTAGGGCAAAATGAAGGATTGAATGGGCCTATGAGTTTTGGGGAGATAAGAGGTTAGGCTTGGGTTCTTGAGCTAACCAGATGCTAATTCAATTCCCTAGTAGTGAACTATATGTCTATAATGCCAAGGAGGGGGTATTTATACATTGCTTAGGATTTATACACCATGGTCTTATAGTAGTAGGGAAAGGGAAGCATACGGAGCTAGATAATAAAGGTTAGAGGTTAATATGGAGGGAGAAGGTAAATGAAGAATGATATCACTAAGTTTTCTTGAAAACAACTTAGTTTAAGGAGTAGATCAAAATGAAAAGAACTTTACACAAGAAATGTGGCTTCTAAAGGCCATAAGAACCAGCATAAAACCTTGAATCTCTCTTATAAACACATCTTGTGAAGGGAGGTTAGTAATGAGTGATGAATCAGGAAAAAGGGAAGTTAGACATGCTTCATTATGTTGTCTTCCTTGTATTTGACTGGCAAAGTTTCAGCTTGGAAGGAACATCACTTCTGCAACCCCATCTACCTACCCAACTATTTTGCCTAGCATTTTTGTTTTCTTTTGGGAGGAGAACTTAGATTGCAGACCCTTTTATGTTGCCTTTGATTTTCCCATTGGATTTTTCCTTTGATTTCCTATCTAGCACTACCCTTATTTCTTCCAAGGCCCCAGATTAAGCAGTTGGGAACCTTAGTTTCTCTGCCTAACTACTGATCTGCCAAGATTAAACAGTTTGGACAGATTTCTTTCTCTATTCTACAACAAAAATTGAAATGTGGCATGATCCAGATTACACTGTTGGACCATCCATCAAAACTTTAATCGACATGAAGGCATGTACACACCTTGTTTTTCCTTGAAAATATGGGATCTTTGTACCAACAAAGCAGAGCATATTTGGCATTTGAATTTGCCAATCATGAAATATGAAACCTATTGGTATAGGTATCCAACACAGTGCAAAATGGATAGAGATTGGACAAGTGAGACAACTATACCCTCACTTAGTCAATGCTTGAAAAAAAAAATTAGTCATCCAAAAGCTTTTTTAGTGGGAAGGCCATGATCTGAATTGGATCCTCAAACGCTCTTAAAAGTTTCCTGAACTCTGTAAAACTCATACCAAAGTTTCAAAGTGTTACGGATGTCAAGATTATTAGAAATAACCTCTGAACAATGGCAATTTTTGGTCAGCACAAAGCAACGAGGACCCTTCGTCAAAGTGCGCGGACCATTGGCCCATGGTAACTGCGTGCTAGCGCAAACTGGAAAAACGGGAAGTTAGATCTAAAAAGAGAGGCGGTTGCTAATATGCGATTGGCACTAAAGTGATAATTGCATATCGCACGACATCCCCCTTAGCGAAGGAAAGCCGAGAGTGCTTTTTCACGTGGAAAAGCATAAAATCATACATAAATCGTTGATTCCATTAGAAGGCCGGCCCTGTGGTAAAACCGACAGGATATCAGAAGGCCCTCAAGTGGTAAGCGGGTTCAATCGAGTCCCACCCGATTCCATACAATGGGTGACACACTTCCAGTGAATGAGAGAGAAAACTACTCTCATGATGCAGGTAAAGGTCATGCTACTTACCCATGCAATATAGACAAAGACTGTAGGATCTAGACGCCCTAGATCAATTGCGGTGAAGCAACCCAATGGGTGACCAGATTCAACAGTGAAATAAGCTAATGAAGATAATATTTGAGATCTGGCATGATCGATGAGTTGGCAGAGGAATCAATTTTGTAGGCAATCTTGGAGCATTGGAAATAATGACCATTCAAAGAGAACTGACACTCAGTTTGTGAGGAAATAAGTGGCCACCTCTCTGTGAAGTGTTACATTGATGATGACACAGAGTAGGGGAATTCCAATGGACAGAGGTAGGAGATCCAGAGAGCCAGGAAGCAGAAACGAAAATTGAGGTAGCAGATTGGCGTTATGCCACAAACAGACAGAGAAAGAGGAGGAGAAAGAGGAAAGAAAAGAGAGTAGAGAGAGAGAAGCAAAAATTGCAAAGAACAGAGAAGTCACGCTGACCTGCAAAGCAACGACAACATCAAGTAGACAGAGATAGATAGAGTCTAGACTCTGTGAACTCTAGAAAAGTCGTGAGAGGTTCAACCCACTCCTCTATGTATACTTGTCAGGTATTGAGAACAAAATTGGACTCATACCACTGAGACCAATTAAGGTCAAGATTTAGTATGAGGAGCCTGTTTACTCTAGAGACTTGGGGAATCCAAGTACAGTCCTACTGATCATTATCTGTTAAGTGAAACTCAATTTGAGATCATTGTTGTGAAGCTTTTCTTTTTAAGACACAATAGGAAGGCCACCACTGAAGGCTGGACCAGGAGGCATAGCCCAGGAGGATTGGGTGAACTCCTTATTAAATTTGTTGTGTTTATGTGTTTTCTTACTCTGTTCTCTTATTGTTTTAGTGTGTGTATTTCACAATCTTATTGATCCGTTGCATAAGATAACATAGGCACACCCTATCACTTGAGTTTGTAATACCTTCATTAATTAACTGAGATCATTCATGAGTGATTTCAGATCAATAGTTGTGCTAAGTCTACTTCTAGTGTGTTCCCTATGGAGTTTCCTACTATCTCTATTAATGTTTCTTTACATTTGGTTTGGAGGTGTCATCTAATGAGCCTTGGTATTGCACCAAGAATGTTGCAACTCCCAAGGGATCCTCAACTCAAATTATCAACCCGGAGTTCATACAAACTTCGAGGTGATAGTGCTATATGTACCACAAATAGGATTCCACTTATGGCACTGTTATTTATTACGTTAGATAAAAAAGTTCTCAAAGACCCTTCCTTCTATTGAATTAGAATGAAATATCGATAAAAGAAAAAATTGGAAATTTCCTCTAAGTATGAAAATAGAAATGCCATTTACTCAACTTGTAAAACCCTAACTACTCAATTCATGAAATGATAAATGCTTACCTACTTACAGAAATGAAGCTATCTCATCTTGTAAAATTCATCAAATGACCTCATCTACTTGGAGAAAACAAACTAATTTAACTTGCATCATTCATCAAGCTACCTACCAAAATCATAGGTAGCATCAACCTAGTTCATACATGCTCATAAATCAATAAATTACTTGCATGATAAAGCAACTAACTCTACTATGTTATTCCAGTGAAGATAAGTAAGGTTTGGAGTGGCCTAGGATATTTTTGCGATCATAAGATCACATCTGAAGGCCATTATACATCTATTATAAGTCATAGCTACATTGTGGGTCAAGAACGGATAAAGAAAATGGTTTTTATAGGTTTGATGCTACAGGAGGCTTGTAATGCTACATGAGTGAATTTGCATGGTTTTTGAATGTGAGAACATTGGCTTGAGGGTATGGAGAGGTGAATAGTAGTTGAAGAAAATTAAAGAAGGTTAGTTTGAGTCCCTAGCCAAGACTAGGACCTCTCGGAGGCCTGTCTTGCACTAGGATGAGTGCTCTTGGTGACATAGGCAAAATAGCTTATAAAATAATTTTTTTGGGACAAATCTTGGAGGTGGAAGGAGAAATTGAAACAGCTTAGGATGGAAGTGATGAAGGGGCCCTTCCCTGCATATCAATCAGCCCTGTAATCAGTGACATGCATGCTTCCATTTATCATTTGTAAAATGAAATAACTTATGGTTCAAAATATAAGTTGAATTTAAATGGCATCTAATTCATGTAAAACAATGATCCAATCATTGAACTAACCTATAAAGTACATAAATAAAATGTAAAATAGGATGACCAATACTAATATTTTTCTAAGAAATCATAAACACAATATTTTTGGGTTATTGTTGTGAATCCTTCCACTCATTCTCCCACAAGAGAGGTGATTTAGAAGCTGCAACCATAAGATTTAACAGGTTAACTTCTATTGAAATGGAAGAAATAATGAACTGATTGGAATGAAGAAGAAAAATAAGTACAAGAAGAGGGACCAAATCCTTTGGGTTGGGCCCAAAGCTAATATTCTCAGCACTCTAAAACTAACTTAGATGCAGCTTAAAATCCAACTTATCATTATAAAAAAGTGCAAGTCTAGTACATCACAAAAAAGTTGAAAATGATAATGTCAATGCCTGGAGCTCAATAACTACACCTATCTGAACATAAAATTTGAATCCCAATGAGTTATTCCTCTAATTTATTTTTATAAAAGGGTAGTTGAAGAAACTCCCTTGAAAATAGCAAGCTTCCCTCCTTGATTTCAAAAATGGTGGATCATGTCCTACTTGATCTTCACTTGGACTAGGAATCACTCAACTTCCAATGAACTCGAACTAGTGGGAGAGGATATGGTGATCCCAATCCAAGTCTAGGGAGTTAAGGAGATGGAAAAACCCCCTAGATTCTCTCCTAGTTGTGTCGATTGAGACCCTAAATAATAATAGCATAAAAAAATGCCTCATTTTCCTGTAATTAAATAATAGTAGGCCACATACTATGACACACACCTTTCACTCCTCTTCCTAAGCATAATATAGTGAAAAATGTGAGTTAATAGAAGCAAAGGGTAGTTTTAAGGCTATATGATGACATATTATTCTTCAAAATTTACCTATTGATAGGATTCATCATCGGAGTTGTTATATACCCAGGGGGTTTATTGTATGAACAAGCATATGGTTTGTGCAGTGTTCTCCTTCCTTAAGGAGTGAATTTATGGTGTTGCCCTGCCTTAAGGGTTTGATCAATAAAGAAGCATTTATATCTATTTCTATCTTATTATTTTTGGGTTCATTTGTATTATCTTATACTTTCATATTAGAACTATAACAAGTGGTATCAGTGCTATAAAAAGTGGTACCAGAGCTATAATAGGAGTTCCCTCAACCATATGTTTCTTATGCTGATGGTGCTAGTCATAGTACTCATAATATTTCCTCCATGGCATGGGCTATTAATGCTCCTAATGGAAAGTTAGTGAATTTACAGTGGATCTGATTAACCCTAGTCTTTGATATGCTATGTGTCAATCCCTCAAATTGATGCTCAATATATTCAAGACTCTTAGCTACATTGAGATCCTACATCTCCTCCTCTTCTCCCGACCCTACTTGTGCTCCAATATGTGCAAGTAATGACTCTCCATGTTTCTAAAGATAGGATGAGCCCACTAGCTGAACGAGACCAACATCCAAATGTGGAATTAATAGTTAGTATCTAGTGCATTAAAAACAACAAAAAATTATAAAACCCCAAAAAGATAAAAAACTTTTTAAATTATTTTGTTTCAACTACATCACCCCATTGCTCATCTTCAAGTAAAATGAGATCTAGGTTTCCTCGAAAGTCCACTCCACCATATGGGTAGTTATCAATCATAATAAAATGCATTTGAGGGCACTGAAATAAAGTGAGTGTGAAAGTCATGGAAGAAGTACCAACATAACAAGAAATGAGTTCTACCCATCGCCTCATCCATTGAGCCCTGGCATATGGAAGATCAAGTGTAATATATTAAGAATGAACTAGTGGGATCCTCTCTAGGGAAAATGATATCATGATGGAACCGTATCCGAAATTCTTGAATTTCCCATTTGCTTCACTATTGAGTTGTTCCTTCAAGTTTGCTAACACCCCCTCACTCTAATTGAACATGGTTGGTTGTATTCATTTTAATGCATATTCCATTTGGGATTTTTTAGCCAAATTCAAAGTAGCACTACTAGCCAAGCTAGCTATAATGAAAATGATTGGCCCGAGAGGCATTTAGACCACATACCTAATCTCTATTTTCCCATATTTTGTCGGTTGTGAATGAGGTTTATAGTTTGTAGCAATATAATCTTTAATATTCTAACCAGCCCTTATCATGCTATATAAAGAGATATGAGGTCCCCTCCTCGATAAGCCTTTCAAAAAATAAATTTCCTCCAGTTCTATACTAAGCATATGTGTTCCAAGCCTGAAACATTGTGCCTTAATATCCCATGTCCAAACTAGATATTCCAATTATTTGAGTTGGGCTTTCATGTGAGGAATCCAAAATAAAATGAGAAGTTGACAATTTCTCAAAGCCTGAATAGTTGTTGGATAATTGGTAATATCTAAGTCATGGGACTCATATTCTCTTTCTCTCCAAATAAAAGACATTTTTCTCTAGTAGAAAGATGCAATATCATAAGAATAAGAATTAGGAGAAATATCATGAAAATATTGAGATAAGCGTTTGTGAAAAATATAAATCTATTTTTTGAAATGCACTCAGTGCACCCTAGCTTAAGAGGATAGAGTGATGCAACAAACCCTACCTTCCTAGGAAGGTGCACTAAAGCAGGCTTCCTAGTGTGAATTAGTCTGGCCCAACACACATTTTGACATAGGGAGGGTGTGTTGGAGCTACAGTGAAAATCTAAAGCCTCGATGCAATTAAAACCCCCAAAAAAATTGCATGAAATGAAAAATGGAAATCGTGAAGAGAAAGAGAAAGGTAATATATGGTACCTAGAACTGATGGCATTAGAAATGGTCCACCAATTTGGCTACAAAAAAATGCTAAATTTTGGGGGAAAACGGGACTCAAAGCTCACCCACAAAGAGGTAAAATGAAATTAGTAAAAATAAATTTACTTTTTTCCTATTTATGGTAAGTAAATTTTATTATTATTTTATTATATTTTTATTTTGACCTAATTTCACCATAATTGCATCTATTTTTAATCTTTTGATAATGTTTTGATTAGCTTAAAGGTTGTTTGAAGGATTTAATGATGTCTTTGAATTGAAAACATGTAATTTTGACAAAGATGCATACTTTTATCACTTTTTTAGGCTATGTAGAATCACAAAAAAGAAACCCCCTGGAGCCCTCTTTCATCTCTTTCCAAATTCCCTAAACATGAAAACATTTTTGAGCAGTTGCCATTTTGAACTTATTTAAGTAAATGAAAATATGTTTACCAAGTATAATTTTAATCCTTTTCCATACTGGGATAGACTATTTACAAAAAAGGAATACCTTAGTTGAACATGGCTAAGGGGTTCTCATGAGTATTGTTTTCTCCCTTTTTGGACATAAGAGACAATTTTATGAAAAGGAACTTTTGGAGTTTTCTTTTTCACCACTTTTTCAAACTCTTTAAAGATGAAGAAGAAGTTGACTTACACCTTCACTGGACTCATAAAAAAATCAAACAACGATGGACTCATTGAACATGATGAGACCAAACCACTCCTTCTCAGGGTTCATTAAAAATAACTAAGAGGTATTCATCTAAAGGATGAACTTATACATCAATCATGTACTATCATCCTCAAGCTTGTCAAGAAAAAAAAAGAGTTACTCACTAGAAATTGTTTCGGAAATTCATAAATAAGGCTACTTAACCTATTAATTTCACCAAGTCACTCTTGAACATGATACTCTTTCACTTCCTCTCCATGATTTTTGGGTTGGAAAATATTCTTTCCTCTTTTCTTAATCACACCATATCAAAAGCCTCCATAATCAGTTTTGAGTCAATGATTCGAAGTCCGTAAAGTGTCACTGATATATTGAAGTGAACTCCTTCATTTGATATCTACTATAATACTAAGCCTTCATTCATGTTTTTCATTCCTGAAATAGCTCCACATCATCATCATTCTATCTTCATTATTGATACCTATTTTGTGTTTCTGATGGAAGATACATCAAGCTTGCCCTATCATGAGTCACTTCCTATCGACACCAACACATTATCCAAGAATTTGACTTAGAAAATCCCTTCCATAGCTTCTATCTTGCATACATGAATGGAAATTTTCCTCAGTTTCCACGACATTTTTACATCATGTGCCTCTAACCACACTATTATGTGTGGTATTCTACTTCAAATCACCCATTCACGCCATATGGATTGTACTGTGGTACCTTGAGAGCCATTATCATCATCAATGGTTTCTCTTGCATATTTTAATCACTTACATTATTGGTTGGTAATCTGATCGTGTCTTCCATGCTCGACTCCATCTCATTTAATTGCATGGTTAGGCTCACATTATCGAACTATCAAGTTAATGAGATAGAAGACCCGGGATCTAGTTTCATACATTCAAGCTAAATTTTCAAGATTCATACTAGATCACAAAGTATGATGGCTTTGATCATACAAAATATTATCCAAACATGGGTCAACACTTTGTCATCAGTGGATGAAACATTTTGATCATTGTGCATGTAATGTGCCTTATATGGTGAGTATGGGTATGCCTCCCTCAACATTGATATCATGACGATAATATGTATCGTAACAAATGATGATCTCAACCATTTATTCTTGATTTGAACATGTCAAAAGATAAATAATTTTAGTCCTCAAGCATTTCTTCTGACTTTGTACTTTAGGGGGAAATATATTACATGAAATTTTGTACAATCAATCCAAAATTCCAACAAATAGATCAATAAACATCCATGAACACTTTTTCATAATCCCTTCACAAATCCCTAAGCATCTATTCTCCAAAAAGTCTATGTTTCTGGGAAAATTATCTCAAAAACAATGTTTTCTTCTGCTAGCACACCTTGCGTGCTTGGCCACCCACGCTTAGTGCATGTTTCATACTTAAGAACTTGCACTGGTCAGAAAATGTTGCAACCTTTTGTAGGTGTGCTGATTCTAGAAATTTGGAAAAGAAATTATCTTCGAAACTTCCTCTTCCAAAATCTTCCAAGGTGGTTTTAACTATTCCCCATGAATAAAGATCTCAAATTCCTATATGATCCTAATCTAATGGACCTATCTCTTATCCCTTGATCTCATCCTCCCTTCGTATGTGGATCTCAAACCTAGAATGGTAAATCCTAAACTACCACTCTTACCCTATATATTTACCACCTTCCATAGCCTTAAGGTTGGCTTTTGGGGATTGATAGTGCTCTCATGCTTCCGCTTTGAGCCTAACGAGTCATTACATTCATCCATTAGGGTTTATGTTCAGGTGTTCTTTATGGAAAGGAAAGACAAGTCAACTTGGGAAGACATCTACAAAGTCAAACTTATATTTATGGTCGTAACTCTCTCATATATTTGTTAATACAAAGAAGATCATTTTGTCCTATATTTTTTGCATTATGTTCTCAATCATGTATTTCAATGCCATGCTGACACATTTAATAGAGATTTTAGATTATTCTACATAGTTTTTGGTTCCTTCTCTTTTTTTAGTTGTGTGTGTAGGTTCTAATTATAGAACTTGGAGTTAGAGTTTGAGCTTACAAGCAAGGAGGAAAGGAAATATTGCTACAAAATCTAGGTAGGCTTCTCTCCCGTTTTCTAATTTTCTAAGGGGAACTTGAATCTTTTTGTCTTCTTTTTTTCTGGATCAGACCACTACATCTAGGGAATTCACCTTTGTCCACAATCATGAAAAGTATGCATAATGCACATGCTCTACCTCTTATTATTACAAAACTTGTTGTAATTATAATTATGGTGTGGAAGGCCCATGATTATCTAGAACGATAATTAAAATAATACTATTTATTAATTATTTAATTAATATAAATGAATGTTGTATAGCCTTATGGATTCTTGGTCTAAGGGAAGCTTACATCCCACCTGATATGTTTAAATCGATTTCCCCTATCAACTAGATTAAGATATTGTAGTATTGGTGGGTTACACATATTTCATAATAGATTGAGAACCTAACGAAAATGGTTAATAAGCCATAGTAAATCAAAGTGGGAGGAAAGTGATATGGCCAAGTGAGAAACCACATGGGACCTAGAAAAAATAGGATTGGATAAAGGAAATTATGGACATCTTATGTTTCAAGGGAAATGAAATAGAAGGGATCCACTGACATGATGGAACGAAGGGACTCAAAAATAAACGTCAAAGAAACATAGTGTTGGTATCAAGATCAAACATTGGTTTGAACATGATTTCATGCCTCCACCAAGTGTTAGCATTTTTCATGAAAGGGGCACAGTTTTTTTCCTCAATATCCATGTCACACCTCCAACTTGGGTGCGAAGTGCTAGAAAATGTGGTTGATATTGGTCACGGTGGGTCATAACGTGACGCGTCAAAGAGAAGAAGGGTGTTGGTATAAATTTCACACCCTCTAGATCTGATGGTCATCATAGCTTCCCATTCAATGGAAAATATCCATATGTACCACCAATATGCATGAAAGATATTGCTTGGAGGTTGTGCAAATTCTATAGCTCCAAGGGCCTCTTATAGAACCTCACAACTTTAGATTTCTACCCTATACCTAGCTTGAAGTATCATCGTGTTTCCTTTCCCACATCAATTGTGATCTAGCACTACTTTGTTGCATCGTTCATCCTCACTGCTCTCTCCATTGTGTCATCCCCTATGTAACACCCTCCTCCAACACTTACCCAAGCTAACTAGTCCACCGAGGTAAATATGTGACAAAGAGGTACTATGATGAGATTCAACCTCCTAGAACATCGTAAGGAGTTGGAATGAGAAAAAAAAAACCTTACTAACTTCCCTTTGCTTATAAAAGACCTCCAAGGGTTAAGACAACCTTCTAGGTCACCAAACAATGAGCTAACTTTCACTTTTACTAAACTAGTCTCCTACTCTCTCCCATGAAAATCCCTCCACGTGAATGAAAGCCTCTAGTCGCTCCCACAATGAGGCCTGCATGCAACTGCAGTAT
Source organism: Pinus taeda (assembly GCA_000404065.3). Lineage (NCBI taxonomy): Eukaryota > Viridiplantae > Streptophyta > Pinopsida > Pinales > Pinaceae > Pinus > Pinus taeda. Next base: position 187,226 of record APFE030441555.1, on the reverse strand, counting down.
TTTTTAGCTAGTGTTTTGATAGTGACCACACAATTTGAGCCACTTTCCTGTGCTAGGACTCAAGCCTCTGCCCAAAACTTGATGAAATTATTAGAAATGATAAATAATGAGAAGAAAAGTCCTCTAATGTAAAACTTGAACAAGGAACTAACCTAACTCATCATAACCATGATATTAATTTTGTCAGACACATAATGAACATGTAATATATAGTTAATAAAAACACATATTAACATAGGGACCTCATACTTATGTAAGATTCATCAAGAAGGTTTGATGCCCTCTCACAATAGTTACATTATCATTTATTATTTCATGCACTCATTATCCATTCATTCACTAATGAAAACATGATGAGAATCATAAATCAAGTTTGTCATAAACCCATGCTTATAAACAACATATAACCAAAGAAATAGCAATGATAGAACGACCATTAAAGCCACATAATAACAAGTACATTTACACATCATACAAGAGAGGAAAGGAGCTCTTATTAACATATGCAAAATCCAATAGAGCTAGGGAATTCCACGTACCACCTGACCATAGATTAGGATGAACCAAATATTTATTTTAGCTAATCACTCCCATGCCATATTCCAAGCATGAATGTGGGACACACAAAAAATCAACCATGATTCTCAGGCTCTATGCATATCCCTCCAGAACGAGTCAAGTATTTCTATGCCCAAGTAAAAACCTATAGAACTTGGATTTATGGTATATCCCTCCCAAGGATTTCCAGGGCCAAAAAAGAAACTTACACTACCAGGATTTATTGCAATCCCACCACATACTGATCTAGGGATAACTAAGCCTAAACAAGCATGGATGCCTCTGAATCTCTCCAACTAAAGTGTGAGGAATTTGTTTGTCTCCACCCTCTAGGCTTTACCACATAACCCACCATTCATTGGTTGAAGATTCCTAGGCCAAACGAGGGTAGACACAATGAGGCTTTACTGTAATACCACCTTTACTAGTCCATGGATTCCTAGGCCTAGTGAACTTTCCTAAGGCCTCCTCACTCGGTTTGAAACCATCCAACAATCCAAATAAATAAAATTAAAGAAATCCATCACACCATAGCTATCTAGAAATGGCATGGCAAGGTTGAAACTACTATCACACATGGAAAAACCCATTCCAGTGATAGTAGGAGAAACAAATACACACATGGATGTACCATTCATTCCAAAACTAGTGAGGAAATCATACACGAAACTCGATACCTATAAGTAATCTCATTGTAGTCACTTGATCCAACTCTTCCTTTCTTGATCTTTGATTCCCTTTGCTTTCATGTCCTTCCTTTGCCTTCCTTCTTCCAATGCCAGTGTACTCCAAGAATGCACTAAATGTGCAAGAGTATGAGAGAGTAGAAATAATAGAGAGATATCCAAGCTAAAAATAGGAAAACATTGTTAACTGATCCTCGGAATATTTTTTATTAACGAGGCCTCTATTTTCTTTTATTTCAATTATTTTCCTTCATTTTCTTCCTCAGATGCAACATGCGACCTTTCACCTTCGTTTTCTCATTATTTCCATTATTTTCATAAATAAAATGCCAATTAATGCCTCTTGCATTTCTAAAGGCTTTGTCAGTGCCTTTTCCAATTTCTCCTTAGCCATAATAAATGAAATGAATAACCACTAGGCTTTTTTGCCCAAGGTTTAGCTTGGAGTATGTGTTGCATGACCTTTGTCATATTTTTCCTTTATTAAGTTTATTACATTTATTTTTAACTAGGGGATATTACAAACCCCTCCCCCTTATGAGAAAATCATTCTTAGTGTTCAATGACACCTAGAACTAGAAAAGGCATTGAAAACCAAAACATATTGCCTATGGAGCTTTATAACATAGCTTGATGCAGTGTTTACAATGATCAACCTATTGAAAATCCAACCAACATGACAACCATAACATCATGACAATCATAATGACATGACACCCATATCACCTATTGGATCTCTATAAGACATCTCAGATGACTTGAATACAACTTAGCATGGAATTCCCTCATGATAAGATTCTTGAGATTATTGTTGCCTGACACATAGATCATGTTCCTAAACCTAATCAAACCATATACTACAAGAAAATAGTCCACATCCTCATAACCTGTATCCTGATGTTGTAACTTGTGCCTAACATCCCTATACATGTCAGCTTGTTGTCCCACATATAAGAACTAATCCTGTAAATATGTCCAATATGAAGTCATAACTGCTATGTGATTTACCTGTACTCTTCTACGAAGAGCATCTACAACCCTATTTTCCTTTCCCTTAATGTGCTTGATCATGAAGTAAAACTCACTAACCATGGCCAACCACATAACTTTCCTGACACTTTAATTCGGTTGGTTAAACAAGTATCTCAATCCATTTTGATCACTCATCAAGACAAACTCACTTCCAAGAAGATATTGTCTTCACATCTACAAATCATGGATGATCATTGCCAACTCAAGATCATGTGTCACATCATTCTCCTCATGCTCATTCAGCTTCCTTGATTCAAAACATACCACCTATCTCTCATGCAAAAAGACTCCACCAAGTCCTCTTCTACAAGAATTTGTACAAGCCGTGAACCCTTTATTTGGATCGACAATATTTAGAATTAGATAATTTGTAATCAAGCGCTTCAAATCCTTAAAACTTGTTTCAAATTCCTCTCCATCGAAATTTCTTCCCTTTCGTTTCTAATGATGTAATAATATAAGAGATATGTGAGAAGTTCTTGATCAACCTCATGTATTAGTTGGCCAACCCCATGAAATATTTGACCTCATCCACATTCCTAGGAGCTTCCCATTGCATGATAGCTCTTATCTTTTTCGGATCTACTGCTATTCCTTCCTTGAAAACCACATGCCCCAACTAATGTACCTCTATTTGAAAGAAACTACATTTTCTAAGCTTGGCAGACAACTAATTCTCTCTTAGCAATATCAATATTGTCGTTAAGTGTTCGACATGCTCTTCCTCATTCTTAGAATATACCAATATATCATCAATGAACACAATAAAAAAATTGTCTAGATAAGGATGCAACACGTTATTCATCAAGCACATAATAATGGATGGAGAATTAGTCAAACAAAACGGAACTATAAAAAAATCATAATACCCATACTTGGCCTGAAAGTAGTCTTGTAGATCTCCCCTTCTTTAATGCATACTTGACGATAACCTAATCTCAAATAAATCTTCAAGAACATTGTTTGTCCCTTCAACTTATCAAACAAGTCTTCAATATTCGACAATGGATACCCATTCTTTATGGTTACATTATTCAACTTTTTGTACTCAATACACAACCTCAGAGTACCATTCTTCTTCTTCACAAACAATATCGGTGCACCCCACGACGATACAGTTAGCCTAGTGCATCCTTTTCCAGTAATTTCCTTCCATTCCACTAACTCTAGAGTGATCATCTTGTAAGGTAACTTAGATGTTGGTGCTACCCCTCGTACCAACTCAATAGAAAATCCCACTTCTTTATGAGGAGGAAAATCTAAAATATCTGCAGAAAATATATCCTAAAATCCTATAAAACTGGGTACTTATTTAATACCTCCTCATCCTCAACATCCTTTCCTTGAGTACTATAAATATGGATTGAACATAACACATACCCTTTCTAGTGACTGCACTTTTCTTGCGTATGCGTAACCATTATAACTGATGTAGCCTTCTTCTTACCCTATAATACTATTTGTTCCCCATTGTCATCCAAGAACTCAATAGCCTTATTATAACAATGTGCTTTGGTCCTGTCAAGGTAGATACAATCCATACCCATAATAATACTATATGATCCCAACAAAAGTACATTCAGATGCACTAATGTAGAAATACAATTCAACTCAAATGTTCAAGCTCTTACCCAATGTGAACTCTCTTCTTAGTACCTATAGCCAACTACAGTAACCAACATTATGCACGCACTTATTTATTCAAACCACACTTATCCACCAATCTAGGATTAACATAACTATAATAAGAACTAGGGTCAAACATAATAGATACAACATGATCACAAAGCTTACCATACATCTCGATAATAGAAGCCTAGGGATTCCCCTGCCTACTATCTAATTTTACATATATACGAGGAATGATTTGTAAAACATCCCCAACTTTTTGTGCATGCTTTGCACTGTAATTTTGGGGTCTAACACCTTGATTATGTATAAAATCTCTCTTAATTTGATCCTTACCACATGTACAACACTTTAACTATCTCCTACCATCATCTATGTTCTGTTCTTCTCTAGGTTCAGGTCCATCAAACTTCTTGTAAGGTACATCATTCTCTTCCTCACCTATTGTAGGAATTTTGCTATGGATTTGCAACTTATCGTGAAGTTTTAATCAAAATCACAAGACTCAAACCTACTCTACTACTCTGCAGACACCAATTCACAATTTAGAACAAAAATCTGAGACATGTAATAAGAAAAATCACACATGCAACAAGTATTTTTATCTAGGGAAAGAAATATGCTAAAAGCAACAATGCCTACTTGCATTAATAAAATGAATAGAGATATATTACAATTTAATTTCTCAAATGAGCACATTGCATAAGTGCATAACTTATCTCTCTGCTCAATGGAGGCTTATGATCCACACTTAGTAATTTTTTTCCTCTCCTTGAGATCATATTTTCTTGTTTTGTTCCTTCATGAATTAGGCCCCTATTGTTTAAGAAATTCCTTAAATTGAATTATGAAATTCCTTAGCCTGATCATTTGACTGCATGCAACACCTATACACTCACGGCTAGTCCATAATTAATGTTACATTTCCTTGGAATCTCCACTCAATGGGGTAACTTTAATTCCCCACATGCACTAGATATTTTGGGTTGATAGATAAGTTAGCTAGATGATTAGTGAGTTTAGCTAAAGTTCCACTGCTTAACTAGCCTTCCACATGTTCCTCCAAAACTTAGAACTAGTTTGACTGAAAACAACCTGAGATAACTAAATTTGATTGCTACAAATTAGCAATCCGACATGCAGAATCGAAATTTAAGTCCTCCAACTCAAATTTACCATATAAACTAGGTAACAGAATCGATGTTACAAAAGCTAAAATCATCCAACTTCTCTGTTGATGTGGAAATTCGAATTTTGTCAATTTAATCAAGGAAAAATCAGATTGAGAATTTCCTATTGCGTTTTTCAATGCTCCTTCTCAGTAAGAAAGGGATTATCAACCACCACTCTCCTACACCTATGGAACTCGAAATTCCCTCTTGACAATGGTTTTGTCAAAATTTTAGCATCTCGTTCCTCTATCGGAATGTACTGCAACAATATTATTCACCTCTAATGTCAATCAATCCCCAATACCATGAGGAAATTAGGCTATATATTTGTAACTTCTCATGAAGTTTTAATCGAAATAAAAAAAAGCAAACAGACACTAATGCTCTGCAGACAATAATTCACAATTTAGAACAAAAATTTTAGACATAAAAGAAGAAATAATACACATGAAACAAGTATTTTTATTTGGGGATAGTAATATGCTAGAAACCTCAATGCATTCTTACATTAATCAAATGAATAGATATGTATTACAATTTATTTTCTCAACTAAGCACAACCTACAAGTGCATAACCTATCTCTCTTCTCACTAAAGGCCTTTGAGATAGACTTAGTCAAAATTTTCATCTGCTTGAGCTCTTATTTCCTTGTGTTGTTCATTGAGGAATTAGGCACCTATTATTTAGGAAATTCCTCAAATTCAATTGTGCAATTCCTTAGGTTGATCACCTGACTGCATGCAACACCTGTACACTCAAGACTAGTCTATAGTTAATGTTACACAACCTTGGAATATCCACCTCAACTAGGTAACTGAAATTCTCTCCATGCAGTAGATATTTTGGGTTTATTGGTCAGTTAATTGGATGATCAATGACTTTGCTTGAAGTCCCACTACTTAGCTAACCTTCCACTAGTTCCTCCAAAAATTGGAACTAGTTTGACTGCAAATAACCCAGAGATAACTTACCTTGATTGCTATAAATTAACAATCACACTTGCAGAAATTAACTCTAACTTCTGGAAATCAAATTTAATGAGTAAATTGGGTGAAACAAGCCATGTCACATAAGTTAGCATCATCCAACTTGTTTTCTAATGTGGAAATTAATTTTTTCACAATTTAATCAAGCTAAAATCAAATTGAGAATTTCTTCCTACTTTTTTCAACAACTGCGTCCCTAAGGTCCTGTTCGTTTCGTCTGTTGTTTACCTTTATTTCTATATTTCCCATTCCAACCTTGTTGAATTTTTTTCTTGTGCTTGATTTCTCATAACAATGTTTCAACCATCTGATGACTTCTTTAGGTGACCAAGGCTCATCATACTCAATCTAATCTCTAAATGCTAATGGAAATCCACTAAGAAATATGTCAACATTGGCTTTCGCTTCCTTAAGATACGGTACATACTACATGTCTATCATCATTCCCATATTTAGCTCATTGAATTCCTCGACTTTACTCTCATAGCCCCTTTATAACAAGTACTTATTCTTGGAAAGTTTCTAGAATTCATGCCAATTCAACTCTTTTGTCTTGATGTCTATAACCCACTTTTCATCTTCCTTCCAGATGTGTACTTTCCCTTAGAGTTTGAAGATAGTTATTCTGGCCTTTATATTCTTTGTATAGTCATGTAGCTCAAAGAACTTCTTCATCGTGAGTAACCATCCCTCTACATCTTCTGACTTCTTTAAATCTCCATGAAATGTAGGAGCCTTGCCTTTATTAAACTCATTTGGAAAATATCCTATATCACTCCTCCTGTAAAGATGATGATGATGATGACCATGATACTTGTTTGAACTAGAACTAGAATAGAACCTATGTTCATCACCTCTCTTATTCATTTGTATTCGAGAAAATTCTATATATGATTGTGTCATCCATATTTAACATGTGCCTACCATGATACCTACTACCATATGCCCTATTAGTCCTACCTTCATATCCATGATTGATTCTAAGCAGAAACAGGCTCTACAAATATGGCAGACTCTGAAGGATAACTGCATTGACCTTTGCTTCTTTTTCATGTGCCTGAATGATTATGTCATTATCCTCATTGAAACTTCTTATTTCTTCCTTCAAACTTCTCTTAGTGTCATCTATGTGAGGAGAGTACCCATCATCATGGCTCATTTGATCTATAGGGAGAATCCCATGAATTGTATTCTACCATCTTGCTAGCCATATTTGGTCTTCATCCTGCAAGTGTATCATGTTATCTAAACTAAAGTATAAACATAATCTACATATATTAGTATAGTTCAGTGGATGATATGTCATCTACAAGGTTAATAAAATTACCACAATACATGTATAATCATAATCATAATAATATATATACATCGTATCAATCATCATCCCAATTATCATGCATGATGGCACAACTATATCACCAACTAGACATAATGCAGGAATAACAACATATCGACACTAGGCATACACAAAAAATGCATATTCAACTAGCATGCATTCACGGAAAACACATCCCGAACACCTTAAACTTATACATGCAAACACAACTACAAAATTGACCATCATCATGCATACACTTCAAAAGCATATACAACCTACATGTATGCATGACACACACTTTCTACCCATCTAGTCCAAGGGGTGAACAATGCTTTGATACTACTCTATAACACCCTCCTCCCACACTTACCCAAGATAACTGGTACGTCAGGGTAAATATGTCACGACGAGTTACTATGATGGGATTCAACCACCTATATCATGTTAAGGAATTCAAAATGACAAAACAAAACCTTACTGACTTCCCTTAGGTTTTACAAGACCCTAAAGGGCTAAACCACCCTTCCAAATGCCCAAACCCTAAGCTAACTTACCTTTTTAATAAACTATACCCCCAGTCACTCCCACTAAAATCCCTCCATGTGAATAAAACCCTCCAGTCACTCTGACAAGAAGGCCTCCATGTCCCTATAGTCATTTTTAGACAGTTGTATGCATGTGACCCCAAAATTTTAGCCACCTTGCAAGGCTAGGACTCAATCCTCTACCGAGAACGTGATGAAATTCTCATAAATGATAAATACCAAGGAGACAATTCATTGAATCAAAAAATTGAACAAGGACTTTACCTTACGCATCCTGACCATTACATAAATTTCATCAAATACATCATCAACATGTAATGTACAGGTCATAAAAACACATCTTAACATAGGTACCTCATGCTTATCTAAGATTCATCAATAGGGTGTGGTTCCTTCTCACAATATTTGCATTATCATCTATTAGGTCATTCATTAATTATCCATCCATTCATTAATTGAAACATGATGATATCCATAACTCAAATCTTTCATAAATCGATGCTTATAACCATCATATAATCATAGGAATATCAATGATATAATAGATATTAAAGCTACATAATATCAAGTAAATTTACACATAGACATAAGTCGAAAATATATCTTATTAACATATGAAAAACTCAATCAAGTCAAGGACTTCCACGTACCACCTGACCATAGATTAGCGTGATCCAAATATTTCTTTCAGTGAAACACCCCCATGCCATATTCCAGGCATGAATGTGGGCCTCACAACAAACCAACCATGGTTATTACTCTTTACTGCATATCCCACCAAAGATTTCACAATGATTTGTATGCCCAAAAAAGGCACCTATATAACCAGGCTTTACTCTATATCTTGCTAAGGGATTCCTAGGCCCAAACAAGAAGCATACACTACCATGCTTTACCTCAATCCCACCACATACCACTCTAGGGATCACAGGGCCTATAAAATAAGGGATGCCTCTGATCACTCCACCTAAACCATGAGGAATTTGTCCCTCTCCTCCCTCTAAGCTTTACCCTATTTCCAAACAATCACCAGTTTAGTAATCCTAGGCCCAACAAGGGTATACATAATTAGTATTTACTGCAATCCCAGCTTTACCAGTTCAGGGATTCCTAGGCCTTGTGATTTTTCCTGAGACCACCTCACTCAATTTTGAAACCATCCAATAATCCATCTCAACCAAATTGAAGAACCCCATCTCACCATGACTATCTAGAAACGGTGGGGAAAGGTTGAAATGACTATCACACTTGTTAAAACCCATGCTAATGACAACAAGAGAACCAAATACATACATGCATGCCAAACCAGGAAAGGAAATCATACATGCAACTTGACACCTACAAGTAATCATGTTGTAGTTGATGTAATTCTTCATTTCTTGCTCTTTGCTTCCCTTCGCTTTCTTATCCTTCCTTTTCCTTCCTTTTTCCAACACTAGTGAGCTCTAACAATGCTCTAAGTGCGCAACAATATGAGAGAATTGAGAAAATACGGAGAGATCCAAGCTAAAACTGAAAAGAGGTTTTGAACTGATCCTTAAAAGCATTTTTATTAATGATGCATCTATTTTCTTTTGTTTATATTATTTTCCTTCATTTTCCTCATCATGTGCAACATGTAACATTTCACCTTCCTTTTCTCCTAATTTCCATTGTTTTCATAAAAAAAATACCAATTAATTCGTCTTGCCTTTCCAAAGCCTTTGTCATTTCATTTTCCAGTTTATCCTTAGCCATGATACACCAAATGAAAACCCACTAGGATGTTTTTCCCAACATTTGGCTTGGAGTACATGTCCCATTAACTTCATCTTATTTTTCCTTTACTAGCTTTACTACATGGATTTTTAACCCAATGTTGACCTATGTTTACCCCTATGACACCTCACCCTCCATATCGCTCGTCATGCCAACCTCCACATTTGTGCCCTCCAACAAGTTGTTGCCCTCTAGACATCCTCATCCTAAAACCCTATGCCTTACACTCTGTGATTAGGTGGTCGAGACATCAGCCATCTGATGGTTGCAAAGGACTCCATACAAGAAAAGTGCATAGAGGATAGATGATACGAATGTTTCAGAGATGGCCATGTGTCAGCCTATCACCACTCCCACTTTATCTCCAACCCCTTCATGGCTAGTAACTTATCAATGCGAAGTAATGCCACCTAGAACCTACTACTGTGAGGGAGCCAATGGAAGGAAGACATGTTCATACTATGCATGTTCTTCGAATATTTCCTATATAAGCACCAACAAGGCCATTTTTTGTTCTCCTAGTGGGAATTCTTTACTGAAATCAAGTCAACATATCATTGTGGCCTGAAATTATTAATCCTTAAGCTCTCATTAGAGAATCTCACTGTCAGATCATGTGCAAGCCAATTTTATCACTTTTCTTAGTATTAAGCCTTACAATTGGGAAATTCAAGTTTATATCCCTGAGCACTCACACTATAGGAAAATATTCACCTCTGTCAACTTTGTCATCATGGGAGGGGTCCAAATTCCAGTGTTTTATTCCTCCAACCCTTAACTCTCCTTCTCCCATGCACCTTCTCGCACACCAATTTGAACCTAGAGTGGCATGCACATTTCTTGTTGTACCACCCTTAAGCCTACACATAGTATTTTTCCTTTTTCCACCAGATCTCCAAGACTAGTTCACGTAATGGCTTCTTATAGTTCCGATGAAGATCATGAAAAGGATGAAGGTAGGGATGAGACTATTTATTTCTTTAGTACTAATGTTGAGGCTAGTGGGCATCCAATATCACCTCCTTATCTTGTGAAATGTCCTCATAGTTCAATTGAATGAATGGACATGCTAACTATGCACACGAAGTTCGAGGGAGATTTTCCATCACATTCGGAACTAATGTGAGATCTAAGAAGAACATAAGTAGTGATCCACATGGTAAAACAGTGCGTCGGGAGAATGGAGACTCATCCTAACCTCTAGGTAAGAGACATTTTGAGGATCAACTCATGTTGGAGAGGGTCCTAAAAATGATCCATAAAAAGGTCACCAAACTAATAAAAAATCATAGGGACTAATTGGAACTGGTGCAAGGAAATATCATAATCACCTAGACAACTAATGAAGAGGTAGATATGCTCAAGACACATGCTAGGAAAACCTTGCAAAAGATCAAGGTAATTAAAAATTTTTTAAATCACACGAAGAAGGAAGAAGCCGGAAACATAAACATTGATCACCTTCGCCTGGCCACAAAAGTTTCTTCGGTAGAAATAAAACACAATATGGAAGAGAAAATAGGTGAGAAAGTTGGTATCGTAGCTGAGGAAGTGGGAAAGTTTAAAGGAAGATGCGAGGAACTACATAGGAGGGGCTTTCCATCATTCTTTGATGATCAAGGAAAACCTATTACCAAAGGAGGTTATCTTAGGAAAATGATGGAACTCTGAGGACATCCAAAGTAGTGCCAAAGATGAGAGACCAGCCTTACAGGAAGAGAGTCTGATAAGTCTTTACAAGCAGTGTTTCTAACCTCTATTAATGCTGAAGCAACTTTTCAAAGGACAAGAATAACCCACTTGTAATACTATTATGGATTTAGAGATGGAAATAACTGAAGCATGGTTAGGCCAAATTTTCATATAGGAAGAGTGAGATAATATGTGGGATTTATATAAAAAAAATTACATACACAGAATCCATAGTAGTGCCAAAAGAAACTTGTATGTCAGTAGGTAAGAAAGGTGGTGTTTTTTCTTATTCTGGGGCACCGAAGCCAATTATCCACTTGAACAAATTAGCACTGGGAGTAGGAAGAAGCGCTACACCTAGAGAGGATAGAGAATGTTGGAATCAAAGAAAATCTAGAGGTTCCCACTCTACAACCAACAAAAGCCCAAAGGAAACTTCTAAATTTTAGATATAATACAAATGGCAGTTGGGTAACAAACTTGAGTGTTTTTTCATATACCAATAATAGTTTATGGTAGGTCCAAGCTCTTGGAGTGCCTATATATAGGCGTCATTTTGAAATGTAAAGGGGGGGGAATATTGGTTGTTGGGGAAGCACTAACAAAGTTTCTAGTGAATTGTTCGGAAGCCCTGAAGAAGTTTTTGGGAAGAATTCTGAAGTAATTATTGGTTCGTCCATCTCTTCTCATTATGTATGTGTTCATTTCACCTTTTATTTTGAAGTTCACTACTAATATGAAGCACATTTATGCAACTTTCACTAGATTTTGAGTTGTGAACTTGATTTTTTTTGTAAATTATGGACATTTTTTTTAATATCCTGGATGAAATTAATTATGGCATTATTATCATGGTTTGTTTCAGTTTTATGATATCTATCAAGCTAGCTTTAAGAGCATCTTATCATTCCTGATATTTCTTGCAAGCATTTTAAAGGAACAAGTAAATATAAAAATTATATGTTCTCTAATGGTTAAATTCTTAATTTTTTAGTCATCCACCAAAGTTTACTAGACTTAAAAGAATTCTTAATTTCTCCTTTAAGTTGGTTAAAATCTGAATCTCCATTTTCATGCACCTTTTACATTTTAAAAATTTCATGTAAAACCCAATGGTTATGAACGATCCTAACTACGATCAACAGAAATGCTAATGAATAAAAGACGAAATGAAATTGTGTTTTCCCCCAATCTTGATCCCAAGCCACTATCAAATTAACATAAAATTTAAAGCAAATTTTATAAAGATTCGAAGATTCATTATGTGCACTACGTGTCCATGAAGAATGCTAAAAAATTATCTATTTGAACGATTTTTAGAATTACTTACAATTCGATTTTATTCATTGTCTGATTACTATACTCATTTCAAGAAGGGAAGAATATAAATGTGCATGAGGATTTAATGTTATGGTTGTGATTAAATTCAACATGTTGTTTCTTTTCTTGTGATCTTTGAAATGGAGAATGAAATGCATGTGACTTGAACATAGGATATGATTTAGTTATCATTAATCTATCGAGACTAGATCTTGTAGTGATATGTACATTTTAAAAGAATTAATACATGATTTTCCTTTCTTATGAAATATCACCTCACATTGTTCATTTCTCAGACACAAATGAGAGGCACAACAATGTCATGAGAACGTTAAACGTAAATGGTACTCCCACATGTTGGATAATTACAACCTAAACCTGAATTTAAATCCATCATTGGTAAAACAAGAAATAGAAAAAATCTAGATGTTCACAGGGTCTACATCACAACGCAATGTGTTGTGACCTTGGGGAGCCAACATCCCCAGGCACCATTTCTAAGGTTGATTCGATATTGTTGATTGGGTGAAATGACATCTTTTTCGACCTCACTAGTGGACCAAAGTTGGTTTTTTTTTAATTGTGGTTTCCACTGGTCAACTCCACTTTTAGATTCTTTTAACATCCTTCTTCCATTTAAACCACTTATCAAATTTCTTACTAAGTATATATCCTATGACCATCTGTTGTCCTTATCCACTATACTACAATGACCAAAACCTTTCTTTCCATTGTAGATGTCCTTCCCATTGTGAGCTACACTAGTCATGTTTTCTATAACCTACTATGTTTACCTCACATTATTACACCTTGATTTCATCAATACATCGTAACACCTATCTCCAATCTCACGTGCCTTGTACACACTTCTAATAAATGAGATAATACCCATTTTACCATGCCATCGGGAACCTTAAAAACTAGAGTATTACTTTCTTCATCATCTATAGTAATTAAAAAATTACCTACCCCTAAAATTGGTCATACAAACACCATGCTTGTGAATCCTATTGATGAAAACGTCAGATCCATCAGTAATAGATTTAAGCGATGAAAGGTGACTCCAAAAAACTTTGGAAACACTAGCAACACTAGGAATTTGATCTCATTAGCCATAATGAATATAGTTCTACAATATATCATGGTTGGACATGGTCAACCTTGTAATCATTCGAACAAACCAAACCAACCTTTTCCCTAGGTGGTGGGGTGATATGCTCCGCTAGCTCTACTTAGGGTGCTACATGATATGTCTGAAAGCTACCTCAAGTTGTTACCATGTTTCAATTGTCAGTAAAAAGGGACTATTGAGGAACATATCAGTCTATTTCAGGATTTCATGGATAATTGTGTTGTAGAAGACAAAGATGTCTTCTTGAGAATATTTTTGCAAACCCTTGAGGGAGACGCATGAAAATGGTTTCATACCCTTCACCCAAATTGATTGGATTCCTTGGACAATTGTTAAATGGTTTTATAGCCCAATAGGGTGAGAAAAACGATTTTCAATATTATCTAACAAAGTTCTCGGTGCTAAAGAAGAAATTATCCCAAAGAGTAGAGGAATTCATGAAAATATTCAATAAGATCTAAACTAAAATCCCAAATGAAATCATGACTACACCCATTGCTGCAATGGTCAAATATGCAACATCTTTATAGTCAAACTTATTTGTCATAATTAGGGAGATATTACCTCAAAAGTTATCTAATATGCAGTCAAATACAATGAAGGTAGAGTGGAACCTAACTGTAGGAGGGAAGCTCATAAGGTTTGAGACAACCAATGAGAACTGTGACTTAGAAAGGTAGGGGAGGAAATTGAGATAAAGGTAATAATAAGTTCGAGAAGGAAGATGATCAACCCACCTATCATGAGGATCCATCAAATGAAATAATTAAGGAAATGAATTGATTGATAAGGAGCCTATCAAAAAATATTTTCAATCTTTTTGTCAAAGGACTAAGAAAAAATCCTAACTAGCCTCCTTGCAATCGACCCTTTTTCGAAAGCCTTTAAACCCACAACAAGAAAACAAGCATAAGAGAAAAGAACAACAACCTATATAACCCCCTGTTAGGAGAGATATCAATCTACAAAGTGATGAGTATTTTGAGGAATATATGCAAGAATAAGAAATAAATTAGGGAGGATACCATAATATGACCTTCTACATTATAGATAATGACTACGCACATTTCCTTGTAACAACTAAAAACCATACTATGTATGATTGTGAAGGATAAGAAGACTCTGGAGTTTCACCTTCTCAATATGATAAAATGACATACTTAATTATGATGAATATCAGAAGAACCTATGACCTGATACCTCGAACAAGGTAACCCACAAACTTAAATTGATAGAACAAGCCGAATAAGCCTAGGATATTGCCAAATGATTGTGAGCATACATAGACAAAAATCCTCCCACCTACTAGGCCCTAAACTAGAACAACATAAGTATTATTAAGGAAAATATATAGTAGTCTAGATGAAAACAAAACCTCCAAATGAGAGGAAGAGGCACCTATAGAGACCATACCTCGACCACCCCAGTGTCAACCAATCAAGGAATACAAACGAAACACACCCCTTCCTTTTAATCTTGAATAAGAATTGAGCAAGATGAAAATTATTATCCCTCTAATAAATTTGGAACAAAACCCATCCTACCAACCATTAACACAAAAGTTTATGGTCCCCTTTGGATGGATCACCAACAATGTGTGAAAATTTGGATGCCCAAATTTCTACTATAACAACTAATTAAATTCCTTCTATTTGTTAATTACTGAACAAATTATTTACTACATTTTGTAACAAATATCGAAACTAATACACTGTAGCCTTCACTAATTAAATTAAATGAGGAAACAATAAATTTAGAAAGAAATAAATACACAATACATGACACTATTTTTTTTGGAAAAATGTCCATGGAAAAGAACCATACAGAAAAATTGGTGCAGTAGCTAAGGATTTGTATTATTAAGCAGTAGTTTTTTTAATACAATTCGTTGGAGGCCCAAATTCCTATATGATATAGAGATAATCTGGAAAAAAATTATAGTTAGATGATCTCACCCTGTAACTGGAAGAACTGGCACTGATTTGTGCTAGAGGTGAGCCTTTGCACTACCTCTGTACAGTTTCTACGCATTACTGCATCAATCCTATACATTCATTGTGTTATTGTAGCTGGGACTATACGCACTTTCTTCTAATCCTCTATTGGTTGGAAACTTCATCTCTCAGGCATCTTGGCTCACACCAAAGTTCTGGTACTAGATCTTGACTGATCCTCATACAATTTAGATCTCCCTCTAAATATTTGCATTGCCACAACATAGCTCTGCATGGCCCAATGTCAGCCTCTATCGAACATCTCTATGCCCTCTCTACCTTGCACTCTCTAGTTTAGTAAAACTTCCCCCATAAGATATCCCTTCCCGTCACTAATACAAATCACCTCAATAGATTCTCAAGAAAATGTTGCACCGCCCTCTCTAAAAAATTCAATCTCTTGATCTCTCTCTGATGTGATTTCCAAATGCCCATCAAGCCTCATCTTATAATCTTATCATTGAGAACTAGTGGCCAAGATTAGATTCTAATGAATGACTCAGATCATTTTGGCTTGATCCTCATCTTATTCTAGATGTTTCAGCCATAGTTTGATTAATATCCTTCAATTATTTTAATTTCCTACATTTATATTTAGGAACCCATTAAAAATAATTAATTATTTTAATAAAACTATCCCAGACCGAAATTTCCCAAACGATTTTTGGGTATTTGTGGAATACATGTGTGCAAGCCACCTTGCAAATTTTGAGACCTAAATCACATTCGATGCTACCAGAAATTGACATTCTCTCTTAGAGAGGAGTGTGCTCTAATAATGCAACCTGTTGAAGCATCACCGTTTTCTGCAACATCTCCCTTTGTGTTGTTGATGTATGACATTGATTCACAAAAGCTATTGTGTAAATGTTGCATCTATACTATTGTTGACCCTACCACTACTAACATTGCATTTGTACTGCAATCCTCATACGTTTTACATATGTGCTACTGCTGGAACTTCCAGTACAACACTCCATCTGCACTGCAACCTTCTCCAAAAATTGTTTCTACTGCATCAACAACAAAAAAGCATCAAAAGTTACTGAACAAGTGGTCAACATGATGCATCTATTGTTAGAGTTCTGATTGTTGCAAGTCTTTGCGCTGACCCTTTGAAGCCTATGCATTACTGTTGACTCTGCACTATCTCAACTGCACTACTGCCAACTCTTCTTAGTGTTGTTGAGTCTCTGGTGCTCGTAGCCACTACAACCATCACTCCAACACTCCTTTGCATTAACTGATCCTGTTCCATCCTACTACTTTTGATATGGGCTCCCGTAGCAAGTTATTGATCTGAGAGATGGAATCCTCAAGGATCCTACCCATCTATAGTTCTTTCGAACCACAGTACTAGATCACCCCACCTTTGCCCTAGAGGTATTCATGAAACCATGGAAAAATCCTCCTCCTTGATCTTTGAGGATGCAGAATTCAGGTCACAGTTGTCATCTTATCCTTCTTCTTTAGATAACACTATGTAGTGTGGTGACCAAGTTAACCACACTGGAAGCACTTGATATTTGAGACATATTTCTTCTTCTTTTTCTCCTCCTGCTGCCCCTTAGATACAAGGGTTGCATTCTCTTCTTCCTCCTTTTCCTTCGTCCCACTACTACTGCTACTATCAATTTTACACTTGAGCATGTCTCTCCTCATCTCTTCCTGGTAAAGAGGAGCCCACATTCCTTCCCAGCTCAGTGAGCTCTCTCTGCCTAGTATACTCTAGACATAAAATTACCATTATTCTCAGTAGGTTGAGGTGTTGACCCACAGCTACCAACGATTTATGAATTTCCTAAAGCTTCATTAGGAATGGATCAGTGCGTCCCCCCTTCAGCTCCAAGTACATTTTTCACTATTTAGAATATCCTTTGGATAGCATAGCCAATGCATCACACATTTGTTGGGAAATATAATTTTTAGAAATGCGACACACTACGTGATCTCTCACTCAATCAATGATGAACCATTTGGCCTTCACCATTTTAGCCTTATACATCTTGAGCGGATTTGGATCTGTGGGTACATATACCACACTATCGAGATAAATTTTTGAGATAGTGCTCATCCAGGTAGCATGAGATCCTTGCATTTCAGATCACATAGTTAGATGCAGCCTCTAACTGATATTGATCTTGCAAACCGTGAGCTTCCATCTTTGGAAACAAAATGTCAAACTGCCTCCTCTCTCCTTTGCATCCCTGTTGGGTTGGCCTATGCATTCTTTGCTAGAGTTCATAGATCTAATTCTCCCTGCTAGTGCTTAGCAAATGAGAATTCATACTTCTTGGTTGGAAGTCCTCTAAGGAAGAATTCCCTGAATAATGCCTCTCTTCCTTCTTCTCATGTTTTCCTAGCCCAAAAACTATTGTAGAAAATTACATCACACTAGTAACCTCGTTGCACTGAATCTTCTACGCTGCTCCCTATGACACAAGAAAACTTTGATATGTAATTCTTATCTCTCTGTCGACTCACTTAGAGAAACACCTTCCTCCAAATGTTTTCCCTCCTAGCTTTAACTGCAAAATCCCTCTGGGAGTTTGATATGTTGCCTATGCAGCACTTCGACCCTCCTTCTCTTCAACATGGGGAGTTTGATATGTTGATATGATTGCTTCACCTAAAACTCTGATTCCATGTGAAAATTTGGAAGCCAAAATTTCTACTACAACCACTGATCAAGTTCTATTTGTTAATTACTGAACAATTCTTTTATTGCATCCTACAACAAATACCAAAACTAATACACTATAGCCTTCATCAATTAAATTGAATGTGGAAACAAGAAACTGAGCAAGAAATAAATACACAATAAATGATGCCATTATTTTTCGATATATGTCCCTGGAAAAACCCAATGTGGGACAAACAGTGGAGCAATCAAGGGTTTGTATTATTAAGAAGTGGTTTTCTCGATACAATTTGTTGGAAGCCCAACTTGCTATCCGATACAAAGAGAAACTGGACAAAAGGAGTAGTGAGATGATGTCACCGTATCATTGGAAGAACGAACACTGATATGCACTAGAGGAGAGCCTCTAAGAAGTACTACATCAAGCCTACAGAGTCACTTTGTTGTTCCAGTTGGGATTGTGCTGCACCTCCTTCTGATCCTCTGCTGGTTAGAAACTTCAGCTCTCGGGCCTCCAAGTCTAACAACCTGGCTCCAACATTAGATCCTGACTATTCCTTAGCAACATTTCGATCTCTCTCTGAAGCTTCACATTTCCATAGCATAGCTTTGTGTGGCCTTGTATCAACCTCTCTTGGACATCTCTTGACCCTCTCTACCTTATACACTCTAGTCGAGGAAAACTTCCCCCTGAAATTATCCCTGCCCCTCACTGTAAGAAATCTCCCTAATCGATTCTTTAGCAAATGATGTGTTTCCCTCTCTCAGAAATTTCATCTCTCGATCTCTCTCCAATTTGATTTCAAAATTCCCATCAAGTCTCCTCTTATAATATTCTCATTGAGAAACAACGACCCAGATTAGATTCTAATCAACAGCTAAGATAATTTTGGCTTGACCCTTGTCTTTTTCTAGAAGTTTCACCCATAGTTTGTTTAATACCCTTTAATTATTTTAATTTCCTAATTTTAGAATTAGGAACCCATTAAAAGTAATTAATTATTTTAATAAAGTTGTCTCCGGATAAAATTTCCCAAAACATTTCTTGGAATTGTGAAAATGTGTCCAAGCCTCCTTGCATATTTTGAGGTTTAGAGAACATCCAATGCTACCAGAAATCAACATAATGAAAATCTTACTATTCAATAAGATCATATGCATGTGGATTGTGAACATCATGTAGAGGAAGAAGATGATGATAACTCTCCTTTCTAGATTACCTTGAATATGCATCCCAAGTTTCTATAGAATTCCATGTTGGGATTTAGGGCGTCCCACAACCTCATTCCCAAAATATTCATGGTAGAGTTGAGTCTCGATATCACCAAACCATACCATGATATCCACTCTTACAATTCCATAAGAGTAAAATGCCTCAGCCTTATTAAGGATGTAGTAGTCTCCTTTACCCAAATATATGATAAGCTCCTGGACATGGACATAGTTGTAGCCAACATCCCAACCTCTTATGATATGCTCCATTCCATATCAAGGGATGGGAAATTGGGGGACATTCTTCACATGGACCTATTATATGCCACCATACCAGTATTCAAATGATAAGAATGTACACTCTATAGAGAGGCGATGATCCTTTATGTCATTAGCAATGTTAAGAAGTCAAAGAATATATCGGTCTATAACATAAAAGAACCAATGGGCTTCTATAGTCTATTAATCACCCATGATGTAACCCCCCACCATATATTTACTCAGTTTTATGAGATCGCTAGGGTTAACATGACTTTGGTGCTACTATTCCATGATCTGGCCTCTAAGTTCTAGTAATGGAAGCGGGGCCTACAGACTGGCATCTTACTGGCATCCCTTAGGGACTACAAATTACTCAGGGGCCTCACAACCACCTCAAGTGATAAATCCCTAAGTTGGAACTCTTTTTCAGTGATCTAAGTCCACAACTTCACCCTTGACACATCCTCATGTGGTGATGACGCTATAACTGCACCCACAATTTTGTCTCCTAGCAGTTATGACCCAAAATCTCTTGTCCTATGCATGGGGTTGTGAGATCTATGCCACTTTTTCAGGCTAGCCACTAGACCACTACCCAAAAATTCCTGCAACTTTCTATAATCATGAAAATGATGATGATAATTCTAAACAATCAATACATGAGAAAGATATTGACCTAAACATGACTAGTACATCATAGACATTTTGTCAAACATATGATAAACATGAAAGTTATAGGTCATGAATGCATATATGGTCATAAAATTTTGAAATGCATCTAAGAAACACCAAGAAGGCTCAATGCTCTCTCTACTAGTTGTAAAAACACTTGTTAGCCCATGCATTCATCAACCATTCACTAAACCATCAAATCGTGAACAAGATCCATAACAAGATCACATCATAGAATCATGCTAACCATAATAAATTAACCATAAACTCGACATAATAACAATTACATGTGCTTATTAATTACATTATAAGCAAAAATCATATCAAATTATGTAAAATCCAACTAATTCGTGGATGTCCACACACCACTCGACCATAGACTAGGTTGAACGAAATCCCCCTTTCAGCTAATGACCCCCGTGCCATATTCCAAGCATACATGTTGGATAGATCTCATGGGATAAACCAATACATAATGAACCAATGACTGTAGAGATTAAACAACCTCTACCCTTAAGCTACTGTGATCTAACCTAAACCAGTGTCGAGATCACAAAATGAATCCAAGATTGGATGCCTCATAATTTCTTCACCATACCTTGAGGAATTTTCCTGTATCTACCCATATGTCAAGGTATTCCTAGAGAAAACCATATCCACACCCCACCCTTGGGATTTTCCTTATACCACCTCACCCAGTTGCAAAACCTTTTAACAATCCAAATCTCAAACAAGAATGAATCTGATCATACCATGGCTATCTAGGAAATGGCAAGGCAAGGTTGAAACCACTATCAAACTAGGCAAAATCCTTCGCCATCAAAACAAATGAACCAAATAAACAAATCACTGTACCATGCATTCACATCCCAGCAAGGAAATCACACATGAAACCTATTATCTCCAAAATCTTCATACAGAAGATGTTGATCCAAATGGTCCTTTTGTTTCCTTCCCTTTCTTTGATTTTCCTTTTCTTTCCTTCTCCAAATCCAAGCAAATACTAAAATTCTCCAAGGACACTCTAAGTGTGCAAGAGTGTATTAGAGAGAGTGAATGAAAGGAGAGAGCCAAAACTAAAGTGAACAAAGTTATGACCTTATTTTCAAATGCCTTTTTATCATTGATCTCATTTTTATTCATTTTCCTTCATTTTCATGTAATCTTCTGTTGCATGGAAATTTGTGTCTCTCTACCTCAATTTTCTCCAATTTTCCTTTATTTTCATAATTAAATGTTATTTGTTTACTCTTTTCCCTTTCCAATTTACATAGACATTAATAAATTGCAAGTGATGTCCACTATATTATTTGTCAAATATTCAACTTGGAATGTGTGTCCTACAACCTTCTTATTATTTTTGTTTTTCTTTAATATCCTTTATTAAATGAAAATTTAACCCAAGGATGCTACATACCCCTACCCCTTAGAGGAACACTTTCCTCGGTGCTTTATGAAACTTATGACCAACAAACCATTGAAAACAAAATATATCACCTATGGATATTTATAACATATCTTCATGCAGTATTTACATTGACATCCTGTTGAAAAAAAAATAAAAATTGCCGCTTATTGGAGCTCTATAACATAGATCGTCATGGTATTTACAACAATACACATATATACATATATACCCAAAATTGATTTTCTTGAACCAACAAATAATGAATGATGCAAAGCCCATATCTAATCAACCATCTCCCATGGAGCTTCATAAACCTAAAAGTTCTTCCATTTATCTTTAACTTTCTCTATTACTCAGTTCTAGAGCATGAATTATTTTTACTCCATAATGCATTGTGGTTATGGCTTGAACTCTCCATCTAGTTCCACCTACAATACAAACACATCAATCACAGGATCAACATCTTACACATATCCCTTAAGCAATGAAACATGGAAAACATCACAGACTTTCATTGTTGGTGGTAGTGCATGTCTATAGGCAACAGATCCAATCCTCGGGCATCTCCTCTCGGGCTTGATGCACAATTACACATGCTCCCCAACCTCAAACTCCTTGAATGCTTTGTGCTGATCTATGTAAGTCTTCTAGCTATCATGTGTTGCCCTTAAATTCCTCTTGATAACCCACATTTTCTACTCCATCTAAGCCAACATTTTTAATTCAATTAGTGTATTTCTCACTAGATCACTCTAGTTGATCGGAGTATTAAAACTCCACCCATAAGAAGCATCAAATTAACTCATCATCAATGATTCATGCAAACACCACTAGTGGAAGATACTCCTCCTGCTTCCCTTGTTGATGCATAACATACATCCTCAAAATGTCCTCAAGAATCTTGCTAACCCTCTCTGTTTAACCATCTATGTATGGATGATAATTTATACTAAAGGCTAACTTTATATGTAACCTTGTAAATATATCCTTCCAAAACCTATAAGTGAACTTGGAATCTCTATCTAATATGATATTCTTGGGAATACCATGTAACCTCACTATCTCCTTCATGAAGATATAAGCTACCTCACTAGCCAAATTTGTAGACTTCACTTCAATGAAGTGAGCTATCTTGCCCAACCTCACAACCACAACCATGATGGAATCATGTTGTCTTGATGTCCTCATAAATCCTATAATGAAGTCCATGGAAATGACCTCCCATTTCCATTCTGGAATTAGAATAGATCATGAGAGACTAGTTGGCTACTTACACTCAAATTTCACCTACTGACAAGACAAACAATTAGAAACAATATTAACAACTTCCCTTTTCAAGTTCCTATGATATAATTTATTAATAACTTTTAAAGTTTTTTGATATCCTAGGTAACTTGAATATCAGTTGGCATGAAACTCTCTCAAGATAATCTTCTTCAACTCAATACTATCTGGCACATAAATCATGTCCCTGAATTTGACCATGCCATGTTCCATGAGTTGAAACTACTCATCCCTATGACCTTTTCATTGATGTGAACTCCACTTCAGCTACTGGAACCTCTCATCATAATCTCCTTCTTGTAGGATCCACTCCTATAAGTTTCTCCAGTAAAAGATCACAACTAAAATTTGATTCACATTCACTCCCCTACCAAGATCATATGCAACATGATACTCCTTCCCCTTAATTTATCTAAGCTCAAAGTCAAACTCACCAAGGATAACCAACCATCTAGCTTTCCTTCCATTTAGATTAGGTTTGTCAAACAAGTACCTCAGTCCACTACGATCACTCATGAGAATAAAACTTGTGCCAAGGAGATAATGTATCCTTATCTTCAATTCATGAATGATAGATGCTAACTCCATATCATGAGTAACATATTTCTCCTTGTGCTAATTCAAGTTCCTTGAAAAATAGCATACCACATGTCCTTCCTACATTAGAACTCGATGAAGTCCTTTCTTGCAATAATTTGTACAAACCAAAAAATCCTTATCAAGATATGCAATATTCAACATTGGAGCATTTGTAAGTAAATGGTTCAACTACTTAAAACTACCTATACACTCCTCATTCCATTCAAACTGCTTCCATTTCCTCTATAAATATGGAATAGTATAGCCAATCCTTGAGAATATTATGATGAACCTCCTGTAATAACCTACTAGTTCCACGAATGATCTCACCTCATCCACATTCATAGCAGTTGGACACTCCATGATAGCTCTAGTCTTTTCAGGGTCCACTACTATCCCCTCCTTGGAAACAACATGTCCCGAGTAGTGAATCTAAGGATGAAAGAAATTGCACTTGCGAAGATTGGCATGCAAATGATGCTCTCTTAACAATCTCAACAATGCTTCGAAGTGCTTTGCATGCTCATCCTCATTCTTGAAGTATATTGATAAATAATTAATAAATTATATCACAAACTTATCTAGGTAAGGATGTAACACATTGTTCATCAACACATGAAGGTGGCTAGAGCATTAGTAAGGCCAAAAAGAAACAACACAAACTCATAATGTCCATACATGGTATTGAATGTGGTCATGTATATATCTTCTTCTTTGACACACACCTAATGATATACTAATCTCAAATCAATATTTGAGAATATCACTACTCCCTTTAGTTGATCAAACAATTAATTAATCCTTGGCAATGGATACCCGTTCTTGATCATCAAATTGTTCATATCCCTTTAATAAAAGCACAATTTGAGAGTATCATCCATCTTCTTTACAAACAATGTTGGTGCACCACAAGGCGATACACTTCATCTAATATATCCATTATGAAGAATTTCCTTAAGCTACAACTTCAATCCCACCAAATTTGGAGTGATCATCATATAAGGTGCCTTTGATGTTGGTCCTAACCATGGTACTAACTCAATAGAGAAATCCACTACCTTATGAGGTGATAACTCTAACATATCTGTAGGAAACACATCCCAAAATTGTTGCAAGGCAGGATACTTTTTCATAACTTCATCATGCTCATCATCCTTTCCTTTGTCACTGGAAACATGCAATGCAAACAATACACGCCCCTTCCCACTACCACACTTATCTTGGATAGCTATAATCATTCTTAGGCTTCTTCTCTCCCTCCAAGATTCTATTCTCTCCATCATACTCTAGGAACTCAATGGCCTTCTCATATAAGCCCTTAAGTCCTATGAGTGAAAAAACAATTCATAACCAAAAGAATGCTATATGAACCCAAAGGGATAACATTTATATTTATTGATGTAGGCATGCCATTCAGCTCAAATGCACAAGATCTCACCCAATGATTAACTATTCTCTCGGTCCCTATAGACGACTACACCATCCAATATTTTGCATGCCCTTATTTTCTCAAATGACACTAATCCACCAAGTCAGAACTAACATAACTATAGTTATATCTAGGATAAAAAAAAATGGAAATAAGTCAACCACAAAGCTTACCTTCCATCTTAATAATGGATGCATGGTGATCTGCCTTCCCAATATCAAGTGCTACATAGATCCAAGGAATTCTCTCACCAAGCTCTGCAATTGTTTTCACCTCTTAAGCACTATAGGTCTGAGGCTTGCCACACTGGTACACTAGAGAATCCTTGTTGTGATGATTTTTGTGACAAATCTAACACTATTACAGTTCTCTGCCACTACCTTTATTTTACCACTCTCTAGGCTAAGACCCATGTCCTTTCTAAGTTATGATGAACTCCTTGTCAGGAGCCACATTTTCTTTCTCACCTGCATCCTAAGGTCTTCCTTAGTTTTGAGGACATTTTCCTTTCGCCTTATCATTCGCTTTCCATCATGCTTAGGCTCAAACTTTTCCTTTGACTAGTGATAAAAATGCTTCAATTTCTTGATGGCTTCCTCCAATGACCAAGGCTGAACAAATTCAATCTTTTCTATGAATGCTACTAGCAACTCACTAATGAAATTTTGAATATTTGCCTTCTCATCCTTGAGGTAAGGCACATAGCTTAACAACTAATAAAAATCATTTTCCTTGTCATCATAATATCTTTTAGATAGGTATTTATCCTCGAAATGTCTCTCAAAATCATCCTAAATCAGCTCCTCTTCTCTAATTCTTCTGAAATTCTTCAGATCCTATCACTAGATATCTACTTTCCATTTAATAGTGAAAGTGGATATGTTGGATTCCATGTTATTTGAATATACATGGAATCTGAAGAACATCATCCCAAGTAGCCATGCTTCTGCATCCTCTAATTTCTTCATCTCTCCATTAAAAGTAGGAGGATTGAATTTCTTTACCTCCTTTGGAAAGTACTCACTCTTCCTATGGTGTTGGAAGTGATGGCGATGATGTCTCACAGAAGAATAACTAGGATAAAGCCCGTACATATCATACCTCCTATTAGGTGTATCCAAAAATCTACCACTCCAATGTATGTTCATTGTCCAACCTATTTCTCCTCCGAGACCTACTACCATTTTCCTCATTAGTCTTCTCCTCTTTCCTATCTCCATGACTGAACCCCATCTCATTTTTCTTCTACAACTCTGAAAGACTCTATAGAATCACCGCATTAACTTATGATTTCTCTTCCTAATCTCTAGCAAGCCTTTCCTATGCTTCAATCCAACTACTATTATATTCCTTACATGTTTCGATCTCTTCCCTCAATCTCCTTAATGTATATGCTATAATAGGAGAATAATCTCCTCCTTTTCTCTCAACTAAATTTTCCCACTCCATATAATTCACATCAGGACTATAAGGGTAGTCATGTAAGGGTAGTCATCTTTGACCATCTATTTTCTACAAACGTTACATGTTATATAAATCAAATAGAAACATAATCAAAATCATACCTCAGTGCACTTGAGGGAAGGCTATCTCTTTGCAAAATCAGTGCATATTAGAATGATATATATATATAATATAATATATATATATATATATATATATATATATATATATATAATCACATCAATTTATTAATATATCAACATCATGCAATATAACCATAACCGTCATAATGCCTATTATTATGCATTCATTTAGCCCATCAAGTCCAAGTGTCTAAGCTTGAAAGCTTTGATAACACCCTCTAACCCCCCCACCCTACATTTACCCACTTTTACAAGCTCTCCATGATAAACATGAGCTGAGTACAACTATGACATGACTTGACCTCCATGTTCCAGTGATGGAAGTGGGTCCCACAAACTAGAAAACTTATTGGAATCTCTCAGCGACTACATATTACTCAAGAGCCTCACAACCACCCTAGGCAATAAATCCCTTATATGAAACTCCTTTTCACTAACCTAACTCCACAACCGCACTTTTAACACTTCATGCATGCAACTATCAATTTATAGCCACACCCATAAGACTATGTACCAATAGTTATGACCCAAAATACCCTACATTGTGCATGCAATTGCACAATCTACGCAACTTTTTCAGACTAGCCACCAAACCACTACCCATAACTAATTATAACTTTATAGAATCCTAATAATGATGAAGGTAATGCTAAACAATCAATAATTAAGAAATATATTAACTAGAACATGCCTAGTACATAATATCAAATTTGTCAAACATATGGTAAACATGAATGCTATAGGTTATTAATGCATGGTCATAAAATTCTAACATTCATTTTAGAATCACCAAGAAGCTCCAATTCCCTCTCAATCTAGATGAAACAACACTTTTTATCCCATACATTCATAAACCATTCAATAAATTATCAAATCATGAATGAGAGCCATAACTAGAGCACATCATAGAAGCATGCTTATAGCCAGCATATAATGAGAATACAAAGAACGAAAAATCAGCCGTAAAATCCACATAATAATAAGTACATGATCTCATTAATTACATTAGAAGAATAGTTGATATTAACTTATCCAAAATCCAATGAAGTAAGGGACTTCCATGTACTACTTAACTACAAATTGGGATGAACAAAATATTTCTTTCACCCAATCACCCTTGTGCCATATTTCAAGCATGAATTTTGGATTGATCTCATGGGATAAGCTAATGCGTAATCAACCAAGGACTCCATAGATTAGACCACATCTACCCTCAAGCTATCATGACCTCACCTAATCCAGTCTCGAGATCATAAAACCAAACAAAGCTTAGATACCTCAGAATTTGCTCATTATACTTTGTGGAATATTGTTGTATCCACCACCCATTGAGGGCCTCCTAGAGAAAACCATATCCATCCCCAAGCCTTGGTATTCCCCTGAGACCACCTCACCCAGTTCCAAAACCTTTTGGCAATCCAAAACACAACCAACAATGTAAACTATCATGTCGTGGTTATGTAGTAAATGGTAAGGAAAGGATGAAACCACAGTCAAACGAAGAAAAACAAATCGAAATGACAACAAATAAACCAAATAAATAAATGCATGTATCATGCATTTACATCCCAGCAAGGAAATTACACATGCAACCTGTTATCTACAAAATATTCATGTTGAAGCTATTGATATGACTTTCTCCTTGTTGTTCCTTGCTTTCCTTCCATTCCCTTTTATTTTCCTTTTCTTTCCTTATCCAAATCCAAGTGAATGCTAAAATACTGTAAGAATACTCCAAGTGTGCAAGAGTGTATGAGAGAGAGAGAATGAAAGGACAGAGCCAATATTAAACTGATAAAAGTTATGAATTGATTCTCTGATGCATTTCTATCATTGATTTCTCATTTTCCTCTAATTTTCCCTTGCATGAAAATTTGTATCTCTTCACTTCTTTTTCTCCTATTTCCCTTTATTTTCATAATTAAATGCCATTTATTTCCTCTTTTCCTTTGCCAATTTCCATAGTCATTAATAAACCACAAGTAAAGCCCACTGTAATATTTACCCAACATTTAGCTTGGAATACGTGTACAATGACCTTGTTCTTATTTTTGTTTTCCTTTAACATCCTTTATTACATGAAATCTTAGCCTAGGGTTGTTACACCTAAGCTTGCTAAGAAGAAAACAACTACTCCCATAAAACAAGAGTAATCTTACAAACTCAATTAGGTTTGAAAACTTTTCTTCGACGGGACATGCTCTCGTGAAGGTATAGGAGAAAGAGTGATTTTGATACCACCCATAGGGCAGATACCATTTCACTCTCATACAAGCTAGAACTAAATTCTACTAATAACATCGTTGAATATGAAACATTGGTTTTAGGATTAGAAACAACTCGTAAATTGAGAGTAAGGAATCTCACGAATTTTGGGGATTCAAAATTAGTAAACTTGCAAGTGAGAAACATTTATGCCACCAAAAGCCCTTGAATGAGGTCATATCGAAATATTGTTTGGGATATTATTGAGGTTGATTTTGATTCTTTTAATATGACAACTTTACACAGGGAAGAAAATGAGCCTATAGATGCCTAAACAGGTGTAGCGAGTTCCTTCAGCCCTTCCCTAGAGCTTAAATTGTAGTACTCGGTGGAAATGTGTTACTAACCCTCCCTCCCTGAAAACATCAAACATTGACAAGTATTTTAAGCTGATCACCAGTCAAAGAGATTCCTAGAACACGTGGATGGGTTTTCATCAATCAATATTGATTTGAATGAAGAACCACCTAAGAATGATCATAATGAAGTATCATATCAAGGTGATCCCAATGAATTCCTAAATCAAGTTGGTGTTCACGAGGTGGTAGAACTCAAGAAAATCCTTTTTCTAAAGGATTGGTTCCTCTTCAGTAGATTTTTTATCTAAATGACATAGCAAATAGGGCATCCTTTAAACCAATGGATGATAACATAAAAGAAAGAAAACTTTAAGTTTATTTGATGGCTCAGGCAACTCACACTAATGTTTTCCCATAATGTAAGGGGAATTTTGCTATGCAATGATAAAATGTAAATGTGGTTCTACTCTAAAATGCAAGAAAAGGGAAAGAAATCCTAAATCTATCTCAATCGAGAAGATGTAGATCTAACTCAACCAAGAGCATCATATTTAAATTGATTGAGGATTTAACATGTCTATTTTATGATGAACATCTAGCTATTGAAATAGTTCTAGTAGATGATATTGTGATTGAAAAACATGTTACGTTCAGAGACTTTTAACATTGAATGGTTAACCATTAACACAATGAAATAGTTCACTTAATCCTAATGGTTATTAAAGAATATTTAGATGACATATTATTGAGTAAATACTTAATCATAAATCTGATTTAAGAACTTGAGAAAATAAGAAGTAATGAATTATATAAATAATCCAAAATGCAAGCATTCATATTAATAATAATACAAAACATGAAGTAATTCGTAGAGATATGTTATCAAAAAGATGAAATTTGCATTACAAATAATTGTACTCAAATACAAATTGTTAGACCAGGCCTCTTACCACTGTTTCCCAATTTGATCAACAATAATTCTCCTAAAATCATCAACTCTACTAATTTGAGGATAGAGTTGTAATACTGCAAACATTACTCTGTAACAAGACTTGAATCTTGAGAGAGAAATCCCCAAACTTCTTAGATTTGAATATCCTCTGTATTAAAGCTAAAAACACTTTACAAAAGTGCTTCAGAGCATTCAAAATGTAGAGAAGAGGAACCATGTCTTAAATCTCAAAACTCATATTTATAATTTGCAAAAATCCCCAAAATTGGAGAGCTGTTGGAATTTGTTTAGATCCATCTATTTTGGAGTAGAAAATACTCTTCTTCTCCATTGTTGGTGCAATAGTATTACTCCAAAATTTGATTGCCTCATTCTCTCTGACTCATATCCTACCAAAACAAAGTTCCAAGTAGTTAAAACTTCTAAGCAATTATATAATTAAAACTAAAAATTAATAATTATACAATTTCTTCAATCTAGTGGTTTTGTAGAATAGTTAATATTAATCAAATAAATTGAAAATTAATGTTCACATAAAATTAATTAATTTACAAAAATTGATGTACTAGACATTTTGTACATTTTTAGTCTCGGCAATAAAAATTACTGGAAATTTGAATGAGCACGAGTTGTAAACTATATGTCAAAATGAGATGAAGTGAGAATTGATGGAAATATAACAAGAAACCGAATGCAATGTAGTAATCAAAATTAAAATCTAAAGAAAATAAAAATCTCACAAAAATGTTGCAAAATTAACCAAACGAGAGTATGAAAGGGTGATATGACCAAAATTTATTTAGAGGGTCCCCATTGTTATTATAAAGATTAAAAAAATGGGGGGTTGTGATTTTTCCATAGAAATGTTGACACAGAGGGAAGAGCTAGTTATCTCTGGTTAAAATATATCGAGCTTAATTTTGCCTAAAGGCTGAAATGATAAATTCAATTAAGTTGTCAAACATTAAAACATTTTTCATATGTCTAACATTAATAGATCAAGCAATATAATCTCTGAAAAGATAAGTACTCGAAATAAACTGACTCTAAAACCATGAATTTGTGTCTTTAGGGAATATTTAATTTAGATTTACCTCATGTGAGTGACAACAAAGGTACAAATAGGAAATTTTAAAGAAAGTATGCATCCATTGGTATAAATAATCTCATTTTCCTGACATCACTTCATTTCCAATGAGCATCCATAGCCCTGCTGAAGTTATCTTAGTACCATACAAGAATACCCATGTTTCAAGTGAGCCTATTCAGTACTTTGACGAGTTCACGTATGCTTCCCACACATGTGTGTTTTAAACCCTATTTTACCACCCTATTGATAAACTATAAAAATACATAATTTATTTTTGAAATTTGGTGAAGAGGGCAGGGTGGTGCAAGAGATTTTAAGGGTAATGGACATAATACTCATAAAAGTATAACTCCCACATCTTTCTCTCCATCTATTGATCTAGAGGCTTTTTATGTAAAGTGCACGGAGTGAGTGAGATTCATTGAGTTATATTCGTGCCATTTATTTCCTTGGAAAGATGAACTTCATCACTTGGAAAAAATGAATCTTCCTCCATGGGAAACAAATTAAGGAAAGAGGACTTTAGAACTCAATAAATATATCGCTTTTAGGTAAATTTAAATCCATGAAATATATAGAGAAAGAGGCTCCGATGAATGCCAACCAATCTTGGGTAAGAAATATTCTTCCATATAAATCTCGGTAATGTCACCAAAATCAATCCAAAACAATGGTGAAATCAACACACTAGAAAAGCATTGCAAACATAAAAGAAAAGAAAAATGCAAACTAGGAAAGATAAAAGAGAATCCATAATGAAGAAAACTTCAACAATTCAATTTAAAATGTCTCAACAAAATAGTAAAATATGAAAAGCATGCGTGTTATTCTTTAGTGGGGATCTTGATAAGTTATATCTTGTAGGGTTTTAGGATTTTTTCAAATAGAATCTAGATAGCGAGTATGAGGGAAAATCAAATAAAGGTGTCCCTTCCCTTGTCAAACCTTCTTGCTTCGAAATTAAGTCTACATGGAATCATCGCAATTATTTTCTAATAAAAATAAGGCTTGCGAAAGAAACTGGTGATTCGAAGACTCGCCAATTTATGTAATTTGCAATTTGATCGACATCATAGTGAATTTTTGAAAGCTGGAAAACAAGAAAAATAAGGAGAGTCAATTTTAAATATGAGTAAGGAGGGGTGCAAAGTTTCTGAATTAATTCTTGAAGACCTACAAAAATGGAGCTCTAGATCAACAAACACTAAAACCAAAGCTAAAGTAAAAATACATAAATAAATAAGCATAAGAAAATGGTAATAAATGAAAATGGGCATACGAGATTTACCTTGAATAATCTCACTAAAGTCTACCTAAAAGATGCCAAATTTCCTCAAAAAGATAACTTATTAATTTTAATTGAGATTATGAAGTATGACGAAGTTGCATTCTATGAAGTTTTAATTTACGCAAAAGCATCGTTTATTGTATCTGAACTAGAACAAACATTGAGCTATAAAAATAATGACTCATGTTCACGCAAGTAGAAGTAAACGAAAGTCATCATAAATAAAGACATTCTTTTCTTTGAACTGTAGCAACAACTATTCTCTTCTTGTCACTTTTCTAATTTTATCTTAGTCCCCAAATATCAATACAATATCAAGAAATTAGTCCAAAATCCCAATCAATACAACAATGGTTTATGGGTATATATATATATGAAGAGGGCTCAGATTAATGTGTAAACATTGAAGTGGAGAAATATATTAAAAACAAGTAAACCCCAATAGAATTGAAAATCAAACAAAATTAAACATGATCCATTACATCCGTGAAATTTGTTACATGTCGTCATGGCATCTCGAAGCTAAAATCCAATATATTTTGAGTGCACTTACCAAATTCCCTTGTCAATATAGTGGTTGGTCTGTAATGACAAATGATGCATTTTTATTAGAAAAATCAAGGTGAGTTGGGAAACAATGTGCATGTTTTTCATTATCTTGTAGGATAGAGGACACGAGGAATGTGTAAATGAGAAAAGGAAAATAATCGTGTGCTTTATGAATAGGATTTTCTGATGAGTCCATCCGTAGTGTTGGGCCTTCAAAATGCCATCCTCTTTTACCCTCATTTCCATCATTTTACCATATCATGTAACACTTTACCATATTCTATAGCTCCATAACCCTACATTAATAACCATTTTTGTGATCATATGGGTTTATCATTGTTATTGTCCATGTCATTTATTTAAAGTATTTTAAGAAAATTTATGCTTAAATATTAGGAAAATAATATGTTTTCATATATATTTAAAAGTGGTATGAGTTTTATGATATTGTCGGCCTATTTGAAGATTCTGGAAGGGTCCAATTTGGCCACTCTATAGCAAATTCGAATTTTAATTCTAGCTCATGAAGATTTGTGCAATATTTTTAGAAGATTTGGATCATTGACGAATCACATTCAAAGGAGAAGAATCATGGATATTTTGAAATGAATCTCTTATCAAAACTAGGAAACAATTTTGAGAGGAGTTGTATCTCATAACTTTAGGTGATTGGTTGTAACCACAAGAGAAAATTGTGCGTCTAGGAAAGATTTATGGATCTATAGTTATTGATTAGTTATATTAAGTTTTTATATAAATAGGAGTGCATCCTTCAAACAAGGAGTTTCATACAAAAAAATTTAATTTGTAAAATGAGGATAGAGAAGAAGAGAGTTGAAATATTATAATATATTTGGATCTTTTCTCCAGCTTCATTTTATGGAATACATATTGGTCCTATCATCTCCAATATTTGATAATCATTTGGTGTACTTTTTGAGGAATGGAGGGCCCACATCAACCACATTTTTCACACCCTTTTCCTTTGTTGTACATATTGTTAACATTGCGTAATTATGTTATTTTATTTATTTTCATTTTAAACAAGTGTGATTTTCATTTTAAGAAACTATTATTTTCAATAATAAAGTGTGAATTTCAGTTTAAGCATGTGTGGTTTCATTTCAAGCAAGTGTGGTTTCATTTATCCAAGTTTAATTTACTTTATTTTATGTTATTTTGATTCATGTTGTTTTGTTAAGATTGATACAATTTATTTAGGTTTGGATTGGATTGGAATGATTTAATTTGGATTGTAATTAGTTTCAAGTTTCTTGCATTTGATTAATCTATTCCAAGAAATAATCTCCTAGTACATATATTACATGTATACCTCATCAATTCATGAACCCTAGGTTGACAATTTAATGAGAGGTATTTAACTCATGATTAAATCTCCCAACATTTTTGTGTTGTCCTTGGGAGGTATACATATGTGTTTATTTCGAAAGTTTGGACAACTCATGATAGTTACATTCATTATTAGCTACATGGTTAAAAGCATATTAAAATTATTTATGATAAATATTAATATTCAATAAATATTCAATACTTTGTAGTAATCTTTGTGAAAGACAAGAAGTATTAATGAGTTGGAGTAATTCACAGTTTGAAAAATGTCCTTCCAAGAAATTTCTCAAATCGTAGCAACATCTAGGATATCTACTTCTGAGGAAGAGTATATTTTAACTGCTTATGTCTCTACCTCCACAAGAAGATCTTCAAGTCTCTTTTGATTCCTCTTGTCAATATTTTGAAGAGATTAAAGAATCATGGAATAATTTTGATGGAGAGAAACCACTAGAATCTAAGATTGAGGAATGCATAATAAAGGAGGATATTCAATGTGATCTAAAGCAAGAGAGGAATAAAAAATGTCATAGCTTTACTGAAACGTGGTTCCAATCACAAATGAAGTCACATCACTCTATCATTCTTCCTTACTCTTGTTACGCACATGGTTACACTGGAAATATGCATACACTTGAACCAACTTTTCTATTTCCAATAGAGTAGGACAAAATCAAAAAATAAAACCAAGTTTGGTGATTCTTTTAAGTTTTTTTTGTTGAGTTAGATTTTATTTTATTTACAATTTTATTTTTCGTGGTGCAGTAAGAGCCACCTCACATACTAATCATTTTGTAGGAAAATATAGAGAGAAAGAAGAACAAACAGAGCTTTGAGTTTTCAAATTTTAGATTGCAAAAGAATAAAAAATTGACAAAATTCCTGAGTATGCTCTCTTATTGCGCCTTGTGCAACCTAGAAGATCATAAAGGAAAATTGAATAAATTTAGCTTTGAAATTTTGCAAGAAAACTCATAGATCTAAAAATCGGATAGGAAATCTAAATTTGTTATAAAGATACTCAAAATTTAATCTCCAAATTTCAATTATATCTATCTCAAAAATTGCCAAAATTAATTTCTTTTTCTCAAAAAAAATATCTAATTCAATTTTTCTCTATAAATTCTAAATAACATTCTTTAAAATAAAGAGATAAGAAAAACAAAAAATAAGAATCCTAGTTAGATTTGTTTTGTTTATAAAAATAGTTTTTTATATAGGAAATTATTTTGGAATAGAATTAATATATATATATATTAAAATTTAAACCAATTAAAAAAATCACCACACGTAAAAAGTAAAAGGATGTATTAAAAAAAAAACATGCAATAAAAGATTCATATGAAAATAAAATCAATAAATTAAAAACTAAAACTCCAACGCATAACAGAATACTTCATAATAAAACATCTCATACATTCATGCATCGCATGGATGAGGGTGGAGCACTGGAAAAAAAGGTGAACATAGCTTTAGGCTTCGACCTTCATCAAAACCTGTAATTTTTAAAAACCCAACTACGATAATTCGAGCCTCATTGCAATTTGTAAATCGGCAAGGCAGTCCAATGATCCTATTTTTCGATTGCATAATCACTTTAATTATGATCAAATGTCCATCGAAACATGTTTTTAGCAAAGATTAGATTCACACATCTTATTCTCTAACGGATTTGTTATTCCTCTCTCACAGATACTAGTCTGTAGGGGGTTTGTTATTTTTGTGCCAGGAGTGCATGGGACTGGTGACATCGGAATTAGCCTTGGCGTACCTATCACGACATTTTGCTTTGTAACTGAAATCTCAGAAGCTATAGAACTATAGCTAAACAATCAAATCAATCCAATAGTTACAAAACCAATCATCAGCGATAGAACTGACATAATCCATTAGCTGCAAAACCAATCATTGGCTACCGAATTGACGCAATTTGGAAGCTTATGTGAATTTGGCTTGTAGTTTGTCGAAAAAAGATCTGATGTTCAAAATTGGCTAGATACACATATCTACATCAGCATACCAAGTCAGCATGCCATGACATTTTCCGACTTTAGCATCCACATCAACATCATGTTGACACATGCCTCCAATACACAATATATTTTTTGTTCATTTCATAAAAACTTCAAACATTAATGACACTTTCATAAAAAATCAACTTTTGATGACTCAAATGTCGTTGGAAATATCTAAAAAAGATATATGCAATGAGATAGTTTTCATCATCATTTGAAACAGTAAAAAATTGAAGAAGTTGCCAAAAAAATGCCAACAAGTAGTCCAAGGTACCACTTTCTAGACAGGTAAAAGTTCATTTAATTTTTCTTCTTTGAATTTCTTTTATTAGTACTATTTTTGAGTTTTTTGTGTATATATCAGATGAAGAGAGACTAATCACCTCTCTCTCTTGATAGTCTTACATTTTATTTTAGAAAAGTGCTAAGTTTTTATAGGTTCCAAGATGATGAAGGAAGATCACTATATGTAGGAGTGCCTTTTAAAGACTGAGTTTCTTTTAGGAGAACACGTTCATTCCATGTCAAATCATATCCATTACGTTATTTTTACTAAATAAGGCCTCTCAAATACAACTTTATCATTTCTACTCATTCTAAGCCTATAATTGGTCCATAAATTTCCATCTCCGTACTGCTAAACCATGATTTAAAACTCATTTTCCCTTTGCAATATTCATACTTTCCTGCATCATTTTCACTCACCCTTAACCTAAAAATAAAGTCATTCAACTCCCTTACAAAGTTCAGTCACCCAATTTTCCTCGTCCTTTCTATGAGATAAAACCTGCTTCATAATGCAAATCCTTCATTTAAGGACCTTAAAATTATTATTTTATAGTCACGTTAGATGATGGAGGATTCATTAAGCCCTCCCTTCAGATAATTCTTAGCCCATCAACTCCGACACATCATCCCAAATCAATACTAGAGATGTTTCAAGTGCCTTGAGGTTTTCATGCCTTAATGGAAATTTCTCTCGCTAATAAATATTGGGAATACATCAAGTACCATGTTTGTCAGATATTCTAGGTGACTCAACTACGACATATATATTCATAACTAGTAAAATGCACTTAGGCATATTGACTCTCATTGACATCAATGGTGAGTAGTCTCGTCTTGGTTAATGGCATTCATTAATGACTAGTAATCCAACAATTTATTTTCTATGTTCGACATCGACACATCTATTCACATAGATAATAATTATGCCATTGAGTCGGAATGAATTAAGACTGTATGATTATAGAAACTTGTAGTAGGACTTAACTCAGAATTTAGTAGTTGTAGCATTATCGTAGTAACAAAGGTTCTAATTTTAGATCATATTAACGCTTTATTCATACAAACAAGAGAACGAAGAAGTAGATTAGATTCTTTTACTTCACATTCCATGATCCAGCAGCAATAGCCACACTCTTGTATATATATAGCTTGTAGACTTTTTAGGTAGGTGAAGGTATATTGTTTTCTAATCTTTAATCATGTAACTCA
This sequence comes from Pinus taeda, assembly GCA_000404065.3. Lineage (NCBI taxonomy): Eukaryota > Viridiplantae > Streptophyta > Pinopsida > Pinales > Pinaceae > Pinus > Pinus taeda. The sequence goes on along the minus strand of APFE030441555.1, from coordinate 149,026 downwards.
TTAAATGCTAAAATTATGATTTTGGAAGATTCCTCAACACATTTATATTCCCTTTCTCATTTTCTGAAAACTGAAAACAACTTTGGTTGGGGGGAAGGGATATCAATTCATATTCACATGTCACATTTCATTTCATCCTAACCAACATACTTTTCATAATTGACTATTATTGCATTTTGATTCCAAAAAATTGTATGTTTTGGAATGATCAATTGATAAACACATGAAATGGCCGAAAAACACTATGGGTTCTTAAAAATGAATTCTCAATGTTTTCAGGTATTTTGATGCAAAAAAAATATTATTGTTACACAAGAACCAATACTCACAAATTTTTGGTTGTCACACAAGAGCCAACCATTAAAATTGTTTTGCAATCAAATGTATTTCAAAGAACACTTCACAAAGAGAATGAAGTTATCAAATGATATGATTACGCAAAGTTAAAAGAGAATCAATAAAAATCCAAATTTCATATAAAAGAAAAATATTTCAATGATATCAACTTATAATTAAGGTAATCAATGTAAAGTTGCATGAGGACATCCAACATCTTCTGTTGGGGGGAAATGTTGGGCCTCCAAAATGTCATCCTCTTTTACCCTGATTTCCATCATTTTACCATATTCTATAACTCTTTACCATATTGTATAACTCCATAACCCTACATTAATAATATTTTTCATGATCATATGTGTTTATCATTATTATTTTTGCAGTCACTTATTCTAAATATTTTAAGAGAATTGATATTTAAATATTCAGAAGCTAACATGTTTTCATATATATCTAAAAGTGGTATGATTTTTATGATATTGTATGCCTATTTGAAGATTTTAGAGCAATCCTATTTGGCCACTCAAACACATATTCGAATTTCAATTTGAAATCATGAATATTTGTGGAATATTTGTAGAAGATTTGGATCATTCACTAAGCACATTCAAAGGAGAAGAATCATGGATATTTTGTTATGTGTCTCCTGTCAAAACTAGGAGAGGATTTTGAGAGGATTTTTATCTCATATTTTTAGGTGATTGGTTGTAACCACAAGAGTTAAATGTGGATTTAGGAGAGATTTGTGGATCTATATTTATTGATTAGTCATCTCAAGTTTTTGTATAAATATGAGTGCATCCTTCATACAAAGAGTTCCATGCAAAAAAAATGTAATTTATAAAGTGAGGTAAGATAAGAAGAGAGTTGAATTATTGTAATATCTTTGGAGATTTTATTCAACTTTATTTTCTGGAATAGATATTGTTTCTTTGATCTCCATGGTTTGATAATCATTCGGTGTGCTTGCTAATGAGTCGAGGGTCCCCATCAACCACAATTTTCACCTATTTTTCATTTTTTGTACATATTGGTGGCATTGTGCAATTATGTTATTTCACTTATTTTCATTTTAAGCGAGTGTGAATTTCAATTCAAGAAGTGTGATTTTCATTTTAAACTAGTGTGATTTCATTTCAAGCAAGTGTGGTTTCATTTATGCAAGTTTACTTTAGTTCCTTTTATGTTATTTTGATTCATGTTGTTTTGTTAAGATTGTTTCAATTTCTTTATGTCTGGATTGGATTGGATTGATTTAATTTTCTTTGTAATTAGCTTCATGTTTCTTGCATTATATTAATTTATTCTAAGAAATAATCACCTAGTACATATAGTACACATATACCTCATCAGTTCCTGAACCCCTAGGTTGAAAATTTAATGAAAGGGATTTAACTCACAAATAAATCACCCAACATGTAGTATCTCTGAAGGAAGAGTTCCCACAAGGATTTTTAAAATTAGACTTAAATAACATTTATGGTATTATATATATGTGAGACAGTATAGAGAAACGAAACAATTTGCAATAAAAAAAAATATGTGAGCCATATCAATCAAGCAGGTGATGTCAATCTCGGATTCCTAGAGCCCCTAACGTGTGATTAATTGTAATTTAAAAAGTGTTACGAGATTTTGGGACTTTGGAATGCCAAAAGATAAGATTGTGGGATTGCTGAGATGACGTCAAACTTGGATTCCCAAATCCCTTTAAGCATTTGAGAATTAAATTTTTAAAGAATTATGAGAAAGCACAATTCTGGGATTCCAGTATTGTTGGATTCCCATGAAATTTAAAGGAAAAACACACTTTAATAAAATTATGAAATTAATAACTTAATGTGCATTTTTTGAGCAATGTGATGACATGAGACCCAAAGCCCTATTTGGCCGCAATAAAATGAATCAAGGTAGTGAAAATGCCCGTTTCATCTTGAAAAATGTAAAACTCCAGAAATAGCGGAGTAATAACCATGCAAAGGACTACTTTTACAGCTACTACAAGATTTTTGTCATTTTATTTTGCTTTAGGAACTTCTTTAATTTTCCATTTAGAATGAAGGAAGCTAAAGGCCTACTGCAAATAAGAAGAAGAAAGAGCCAAGTATTTGATTTTAGCTATATTATATGTAATGTGATTGCCCATGGGGCTTTGGATTGATGGTGAATGGGTGCGCAGTTAAGGAAATCCTTGCGATAGGTCACCGGTTCAAATCTCCCGTGGTTACATAGGTTAGTCTAAACTAGAAAAAAATAATAATGTAATGTGATTATGCCTTGTCTTTCAATTTGCAAAGCTAAGGGAATACACAACCAAGCAGATCCATAAAGAACTTAAATACAAACTTTGATGATAAAGTAAATAATTAACTAAGCATGATTATAACTTTAAAAGGATAATTTTTTGCTTTATTCATCTATCTACATAATTAAAAGAGAAATAAACAAAAAATAAAACTAACTAAACTAAATATATTCCTATCCTAACTACATGAGCAAAAATATGACTAGGTATAGTCATGCTTCCAATGTAACCATTCGAGCACCTTATTTTACACATAAAAGTAGACATTGAACATAAATAAAAAAAGTAAAAATATGATTAAAATAATAAAAACAAATTTGAATGCAATATGCACATTTATTTCTAATGTATTTGCAAAAAGAAACTTATTTACAATCAACCACTTTAGAAGATTTTCCTCCAACCAAAATTAGATAAGATCATAAGAATATGAATGAATGTTAGTTAGAGATTGGAAGAGGTCCAAAGGAGAGGATACCATGCCATATTGGGAAAATGCACCTTTATATGTGATATCGTGCATAAAATTGTCAATTTAATGTACATGTGGTCAAATATTAATAATCTGTGTAAGTGAATATTCTAAATGACTTTAAAATGGATCAAAAAAGTGAAGATGGAAGTTTAGTGCATATTTCAAAATATCATCTCTTGGTTTAGATGGTTGTTCATATAGTATTGACATTGTCAGAAGTGTTAATTGATATGGAATATGTATACTATGATAAAGAGTAACTTCATAAGAAATGAACATCAAATGAAATTGGAAGATTAAAATCTTTTGATATTCATGGTCTAAATTTTGTGATTCATCCTCACATTATGGCAATATACTTTGCAAGTATTGGTGATCTAGGTGGCTCGAGACACATGAAAAAATCCAAGAGGACCTAGAAAGGGTCAAAATTCATAGTGGCCATATTGTTCCCAAACTAGCACCAGATCGAAGTGCTTGCTGCCCTGAATCCAATGGTGCAAATGACACTCAAAATACGAGCTTGTATGGAGGAGATAGAGCCAATAAAATTTGTGGTCAAAGTTGGGTTGTCGATAAGGTTTAAGTGTCCTACAAATTCACTGTCAACCAACGTCAAAACTTAACTCCTGAAAGTGGGAGAAATTGTTGCCTCATTAATTTGTCTAATATCCCTTATATTAGACAAAATAGAAAGAAAGACCTCTTACTAATAAACAATAATATATATATATATATATATATTAATATATATATATATATATATATATATACACATATATATATACATATATATATATATATATACATATATATATATATGTGTGTGTGTGTGTGTGTGTGATGAGGTGGTAGGCCATGACCCCGATCACCCCCCTCCCAAACTATATGTCAGAAATAATTTTTAATTAAAAAAATAGACCAATAGATCATCACCCCGATCGGACCCAAACAAAGCATCACACATATATATATTGGAGTGGGTGGGCCACCTCTCGTGGACTCAACCCATGCCCCCACCAATTGCCACTTAATATACCATGGGCGATAGGGTTTGAACCTGCTAGGCCAGAATGGCCACCGCGCCGCTCGGGCGTCCACACCATCAACACAACAAACCATGCCCAAAACATATAACGGTTACAACGTACGACGAAAAATCATAACTGTTACTAAAACTTAACATATAAACGCATTATTTTAACACTACGACAGTTACCAACCAAACCATATTTGAAATACAACAAAAAAATGTGTGATCCTATGCCATTAACAGGATTCCAAACCCTTCCTCCTTGGGGTGAGTCGACGTTGTTTCTAATGGGCCACCTCAACCTCTTGGGAAGTTACACTCACAACCACTATATAACCCTTCATTTCATTTGCACACAGGGGAGAAAAATGAAGGTGACTAATGGATGAACGGAGCCGGAATGGAGTTGTGGAATCACAGAGGGGTATACCTTGGCAGGGGAATCAAGGCAAGTTCCTAGAATATTCTAAGGAATACTCTCATGCAGATTCTCTAAAGAATCTTTAAGATTCGTTGGGAGGTAAAAAATTATATTTTCAGAATGTAATCAAGTTTACATTCATTTTTCTCATATTTTCATAGGGAATGCAATGGTGAGGTTGGATTTGCCTTTTGAGAAGCAGTTTTGTAGATTCCCAGTAGAGAAGAATCTTCAAGAATCTTGAGGCAATCTTCTAGATTCCTTGGAGGCTAAACTTTCCCAGATCTAGAATGCAACCAACTTTATACTCATTATTCTCATAATTTCACAAGGATCTTGATGGCAAGATCAGTTTTCTAATTTCAGTTGCAGATTTCTAGTCAACCTAGAGGAGGGAATATTTGGAGAATCACCGGGGAATTTAAAACATTCCAACAAGCCCAAATTTTTCCAGTGTTAGAATTCAAGAAATGGATAGTAAATCTTACACCTGTCAGTGACACAAATTTAGTGGTGCAGTCAGTTTTCGCAGCCGAGCCTTCTATTTTTTAGCCATTTTCTAGATTGGCGTGGTGGTGTCAGATTTCAAAGCATGGACAATCGATTCAATGCCATTCGACTCCACAATTTTGATTGGTGCATTTAGATCCAATAGCTGAGTATTCTATTCTTCAACCAACATCAGATTTGAGGTATATGAAATGTTTTTGTCATGTACTTCTTTGATCATTTTCTGTGAGATGTACTATGTTGCTTCGATTCCTGCTTGATGTATGATGCAAAATCTTTGTGTCTATTTCATGCGACATGTGTTCATCATGGATTTTTATGTACTTTTTGATTGAGATACCTTTTTTCCATGATGGCGGGATACTCATTGTCACCATAGGCATTTTGGTTGAGATCCCTTTGATGCCGTGATGGGGAGATACTCATTGTCACCATGTGTAGGATTATGTCACGTTGATAGGAGGTCTATTGTGAGTGATAGTTCCTGTAGTAGAATGTCTCGTGGAGATAATTTCCACTCATGTAGAGGGGACATGTCCTTGAATGATAGAAAACATAGTCCATGTACATATTCAACATTTCCAACACTGAATGAAGCAATCAACACCATCTTGACACTAGGCCTGGAGAACTAGTCCACACTGGATGAACTCCATTATCAATGTCTCTTGTTTATTATTTGTTGATCATAATTATGTTTCCATTTTCTTAAGCATGCATATACGTTCATTTATTTTCTTATAAAATGAAATTCTAACTACATTGCAGAAGGAAAAGATCTTGGTTAAATTTGGAAGTTGAGTCAGCTCAGATCAAGTTTAGTATTAGAGTAGTCTTCATGTGGATGTGAATTGCAAGCATGAACAATGCAATGTGAAATGATGCAGGATGAAAAAGCGATGTACGAGACCATGCTCAAAGTGTCCAAAAATATGGACATAATGTATGAAGCTCTACAAGAAGAGATAGAGGAAAAGCAGCAATTGTAGTTTTAGTTGTGAGCCATGGAAGAGGCCCTGGAAGAACTGAAACAGAACAACTAGAGTCTTCAATAAGATAACACTAAATTGAAGATGTTTCTACAAGAAAAAAAGAGGAGAAACAATTTTTTCTACGACAACTACAATCTAAGGACCAGGCCTTGGGAAAACTGCAGCATGACCCCTTTGAGGTAAAAAGTAATTCTCTATCTTCATGTATGTTTCTTGACGATGATTTCGCTATTTCTTAAAACCATACAAGAGGAATTGTCTCCAAACTGCTAAAGAGAATGGGGTATGAAGGAAAATTCTAGGGAATTAATGGCCAAGGCATTGTCAACTCCATCAAAGTGGAGGAATTACCCCATCAAGAAATACTTGGGTATGTCATGAAGCATGTTGGGGAATGCGCCAAGACAACCAACTAACAACCAACAACAAATGATGAGAAGCCATCATCAGTTCTTTCCAAATCAATAGTGGAGGTAAAAGATGTCGATTTCCCTTCAGTTTCATCTTTACATAGTGTAATTTCTGTTGGAAATGTGGAGATACCAATTATGAGGACAAACTCGAGGCTCCTTACGAGGATAAGGTACAAGGAAGAAGAAGAAATTGGTGTTAATAGAAAAGGCATTACTCAACCATTGGAGGTTACGCAGAGACCTCGACTTGTAGGCTTGAGATACATTGATGGAGAATGCTCTAAGGTGTCATATTATTCCGAAACATTGTGGAAATTGTCAAGGAAAGAGAATGATGGGAACACATCCCCATCATCCCATGGAAATGTGTTGGAATTATGTTGTATATGTTGTACTTGATGGAAACCCACTCAAAGAAGACCAATTCACTTGTTCACAACCAGATGAGTCTAAAGAAGAAATAACAGATGTGACAAAATACATGGGATGTAGGACAAAGGAATCAGATGAAAAATTATAGTGTAGCAGTGTTATATCCAGGTTCCGCAGGTGCACCATCCAAAAGGTGCAAATATTAGCAGGCTGCGCAGGTGCACTTCTCATAAGATGTGGATATGCTCACATGCGTTCCGAACAAAAAGTCCAAACCTAGAATGCACTGACTTTCATGCAGAGAAAATCACGCACGTGGAAAATCTTATGGTTTTGGTCCGTGGTTTTGCATCTAAATATTGAACCAAGGTTTTGGATCCCTAGTGTTGGATCTCTATGGTTTTGGTCCATGGTTTGAGAAAGGCCTAGACTATAAAAATCGAAGGAGATCATTGGCCACTTCACTTGTGTGTGTCGAATATCCTAAGAGCAAGATCTAAAAATCTGGTGATCGGTTTGATAGTTGGATCTAAATCAAGGAAAAATTGAGCATTATAAGGCAGATCTACTGATGGGTTGAGATCTCTTTGGCGTATGATCAGATCTGTGAATCTGACCGTCTGGGGTATAATTGAGGACTGATAAAGTGTCTGTACCTATAGGTCCGCAGGCGAGATACGACGCAGGTGTGGAGGTGCACAGTCCAGTTGATGGTGCAGGTGCAGAAGTCCATAGTCCAGTTGACGTCGCAGGTGCCGAGTTGCGCAGTCCAGTTGACGCCACAGGTGCGAAGGTGCGCAGTCTAGTTGATGTCGCATGTGTGGAGGGATGCAGTCCAGTTGACGCCACAGGTGTGGAGGTGCATAGAATAAAGGATAGAACAAGTGCGGAAGTGCGCAGGCTCGACATAGAGGAAGTGCGGATTTCTGCAGGTTTCTATTGGTGAAGTTGCAGACTTTTCTTTGAAATATTTTAGCTGTCTTTGCTTATTACTGTTAAGTTCAGGGTTCTGTATTTGTGCTTGGTTTTTTTATTAAGAAGCTATTGATTCAGTATGGGTACAAGGAAGTTGGCTAATTTCAGATCTATTTGATGTTTGATTGATATTCTTGGATCGAGTTTTAAAATTTACGAACCGAGGTCCTTGGAAGAAAAGATAAAGTTGTAGCCTTCTTCAGGTTGAAGCCTACATACTGGTAAAGGACTGCACCAGTACAAAATCATTGTAAAAAGAAGCTTTTGATTGAAAGAAGATAGAGACATATTGCAGCAGGTGGTTTTCACCCACATTGGGTTTCCACCTTATATCTTGTGTTCCTTGGTGTGACTGTTGCTCTATTTTTGTTGTTGTTATATGATTCTGACACACATATTAATATATTATAAGTTTGGAAGGTATAACCAAGTTTCATCTGCTAATATTTGCATAAATTGAAAAGAGTTTGATAATAGTGATTAACCAACACCCTCTTAGTATTATTTTGAACGATTGGTATCAGAGCAGGTCCTTCAGGAAAAGCTTGATCGCTTGAAGGAAGATCTCTCATCATGAGCAACTACGAAAAGGAAGCATCTATCAAGACACCGATATTTGATGGAACCAACTTCGTCTATTGGAAGGTAAGAATCACTACCTATGTTCAATCTCTTGGTACAGAAGTTTGGGATATTGTGGAAACAGGATACACATTTCCGTCAGCAGCTCCTACATATTCAGCTAGTAAGAAGCAGTATGAAACAAATGCAAAAGATGTCAATACTCTATTGGGAAGTCTATCTCAATCAGAATTTGTCAAGGTGATGTAGCTCAAAAGCACAAAAGAAATATTGGACAAGATCGTTATGAGCTATGAAGGAGATGAGCAGGTAAAATGAGCAAAATTACAAACTCTTAGAATTCAATATGAATGTCTCAGAATGCATAATGATGAAAGTGTGGCTAGCTATTTCCTACGTATAGATGAGATCGTAAATTGTATGAAAAACTTGGGTGAATAAATAAAAGAAGTTGTTTTGGTTGAGCATGTTCTAAGATCTTTGTCTCTTAATTTTGATTCAAAAGTTTCCACCATAGAAGAAAAGGAGAATCTAAAGAATCTTACCATGTCACAATTACACGGAATTCTAACTTCTTATGAAATGAAAAAGGAGGACCATCAGACAGAAGAGAAGTTGCATTCAAAGCTTCAGAAAAAGGAGATTACTATGAGCCAAGACATATATCAAAAGAAGAGGAAGAATCAAATTTTGTCAAGAATCTTCAATGGGGAACTGGAAGATTAAGAGGTAAGCTACCTTTCAAATGCTTTTCTTTTGGAAGATTCGGTCATTATGCTACAAAATTTCCTCATAAAGGTAAACTAGACAAAGGTAAGGAACCTATTAGATGGAACAAAAAACAATATGTAATTAAGAAGAGCTATTATACTCATGAAGACAGTGATGGACTTTCAAATAGTGATGAAGATGAACAAGGTCATGATAATAGACTTTTGATGGCTTTTGAAGATGATGATTTCTTGGATGCTATAAATGAAGAAGGTCTTTATGAAGAAATTTCTAAACTTAAAATTTGTTTAGAAGAAAATAATATGATTATAGATACTCTAACATTCCAACTTGCTGAAAAGCATAAACACAATGAAAAGTTAGAATGTAAAATTGTGGGACTTAGAAAGGAAATTGAGAAAACAAAATCCCTTAATCTTAGATTTGCTAAAGGATCTGAAACATTAGATGAGATTATAAAAGTGCGGCATTCTCCTGTAATCAAGACAGGTCTCAGATATTTCGAAGAAGTGTCTCAATCTCAGAATCAAGCATAGAAGCCATCCACCTCCAAAAGATATCTTGATGCAGCATGGAAAAATGAATAGCAAAAACATGAGGCAGATCACTAGGTAAATTGGGGACAAGTTGCTTCAAGAATGATCAAAGATTATTGAGAGAAATCAACTTCAAGGGTGAACAGAAGCCTCAACCAACCACAGGTAAATCGTTCTCAATTTAGCTCAAGAATGGATGGAAACGACAATTGTATGGTTGGTAGATTTGATAGTCTCAGGAATTTCTTCAATGGCCAATGTTTCTCTTGTCATAACTTTGGTCATACAATGTGTTGGCTATAAGACCATCATGACTAGGGAAGCTCAAAAAAAAGGGGTATGATTGGAATCATGAAAAGAACCTACAATAACTTCTCCACTCTTGAAAATGAAATAGAATGCACTATCTGTAACAATTTCAGTCATGAATATTTTGAATGCAGAAGCAGGTTTCAAAAATCAATTCAGAAGGAGCACGCTTCATTGAATCCCAAAATATGGAGGAAGAAGGAACCACAACCAGATAGATGTGTGATAGCCCTATATGTAGAAGGACAAGAAAATCAATGGCACATTAACAATGGATGCTCAAAACATATGATAGGTGATAAAGAAAAACTTCAGTCATATACTGCCTTAGAAAGGGAAAAGAAGGTATAATTTGGAAATGACACCCCTGCATTCATAAAAGGTAAAGGTTCTACTCAGTTGAAAAAGAAGGTCAAAGCTGGTAATGTTATGTATGTTGATGGCTTAAAGCATAATTTATTGAGTGTTAGTCAAATGTGCAATCAGGGAACTAAGGTAATATTTAAATCAAATGGATGTATTGTTTGTGAGCTTGAGATAGGAAAAAAAGTGATCAAAGGCACAAGAACTCCAAATAATTTATACATATTCAAAGAAGGAGAACAACAATGCTATCTGAGAAAAAATGACAAACACTAGCTATGGCGTAGACGGTTGGGGGATCTTAGCTTCTCTTAGATCAGGAAGGCATGCAAATATCAAGTAGTTCGTGATCTTCCTGACATCAGAATTCCAGATAATACAATATGAAAATCATGTCAATTTGGTAAGAAAACTAGAACTAATTTCCGTGAGAAGGAACAATCAGCTAGCAGACCACTTGAACTTGTCCATAGTGATATATGTGGTCCAACTAGGAAAAGGTCACCTCGAGGAGAAGAGTATTTCATATTGTTCATTGACGATTTTTCAAGGATCTGTTGGATAGGACTGATGAAGTATAAAGATGAAGCTTTTGAAAAGTTCAATTCAGTCAAAGCATTGGTTGAAAATGAATCAGATCGCAGAATCAAATGTCTCAGATCTGATCGAGGAGGGGAATTTACCTCTGATGAATTTTTCAATTTTTGTGAAGAACATGGAATCAGAAGAGAATTTTCTACTACAAGGACTCCTCAACAAAATGGAGTAGTGGAAGGGATGAACAGAATGATTCAACAAATGGCCTGTGCTATGCTTGATGAGTTTGGAACTCCCGCAACCTTCTAGGGTGAAGCCACATTTGTTGCTGATGCTATTCTCAAAAAGAAAAACATCTGGGTAAACAACACTCAGACTCCTCATGAAATTTTGTATGGTAAGACTCTCATGGTAAAATACTTCAAAATCTTTGGAAGCAAATGCTACATCAAAAGGACTGATGAAAATCTTGGGAAGTTTGAACCTAGAGTAGATGAAGGCATTCTACTTGGCTACTCTCCTCACAGCAAAGCTTACAAATGTTATAACAAAAGACTTGGCAAAATTGTTGAAAGCATTGATGTAGTGGTTGATGAAGAAGGAAACTCTCCTAGACAAGAAAAATCTGAAGTTTTCGAAGATGGCAAAGACTATCCGTCAACATCAAATCAGATTCATGACGAAGAAGAAACCCATGAGGCACTAGAATAATAGATAAGGATAGAAGAGATGACTCCATCTAGATATGTTCAGAAGAATCACTAGAATCCCAATTTTTGGGGCAGAAAGAGGCAGGTGTACAAACAACGAGAACCATTTCAGAAGCTCCAAGCTATCTAGCCTTGCTCTCCTCCACAGAACCACAGAATGTAAGAGAGGCATGCAAAGATGAATACTGGGTCAAAGCCGTGGATGAAGAACTTGAGTAGATTGAGAAGCATAACACTTGGGAGCTGGTTCCTAGACCACAAGATAAAAATGTGGTAGGGACAAAATGGATTTTCAAAAATAAGCTAAATGAAAATGTAGAAATAGTTAGAAACAACGCAAGACTTGTTTCTAAAGGGTATGCGCAACAGGAAGGCATAGACTTTGAAGAAACTTTTGCTCTAGTTGCCAGACTTTAGGCTATAAGAATGTTCCTTGTTGTCTCTAGCTTTCAAAAGTTCAAAGTATTTCAGATGGACATAAAATCTGCCTTTCTGAATGGGGACTTAAATGAAGAAGTATATATTGAAAATCCTGATGGGTTCATCCTTGGAAATGATCCAAAACTTGTATGCATACTTAATTAAGCTCTCTATGGTCTTAAACAGGCTCCAAGGGCATGGTACTATTGTCTGGACAAATATCTTCATCAACAAGATTTCTCAAAAGGCTCAACAGATAACAATCTATATATAAAAAATGATAATGATAAATTGCTAATACCTGTTGTATACATTGATGATATCATTTTTGGAAGCAATGAAGAAGCCATGAGTCAAAACTTTGCTTTGGTGATGCAAAAAGAATTTGAAATATCTTTCCTTGGTGAGTTGACATACTTCCTTTGTTTACAAGTCCAACAAAATAAAGATGGTAACTTTTTATCACAAACCAAATACCTAAAGCAGATCTTGAAGAAATATGCCATGGAAGACTCGAAACTGGTATGTACCCCTATGGTAATAGGATGCAACCTCAGTGCCAATGTTGAATCAGTAGCAGTACATCAACCAACCTATAGGTCCATGATTGGCAATCTACTTTATCTGATAGGAACTTGGCGAGACATCAGGCATGCAGTGGGAATAGTTGGAATATTTTAGGCTAATCCAAAGGAAACACACCTTCAGGTAGTTAAGAGGATCTTCAAATATCTTCAAGGAACACAAAAATATGGCTTATGGTATCCTAGAGATGTAGATCTCACACTTCGTGCATATACAGATGCAGATTGGGCAGGAAGCATGGATGACAGAAAAAGCACTAGTGGTGGTGCATTCTTTATGGGATCCAAATTAGTATCTTCGTTCAGCAAGAAACAAAGTTCAATTTATTTATCTACAATTGAAGCAGAATATGTGACTGCTGCATCTTGCTGCACACAACTTCTTTGGATGATGCAAACTTTGCAAGATTTTCAAATCACGTGTACTCCACCTATCTCCATCTTATGTGATAATACAAGTGCAATCAGTATTTCAAAAAATCTTGTCATGCATTCAAAGACTAAGCACATACCTATCAAGTATCATTTTCTAAGAGAACAAGTGCTTAAACAAAAGGATAAATTGGAGTATGTTCCCTCCAAGGAACAAATTGTTGATATACTCACCAAACCATTACCGAGGGAGACATTTGAATATCTGAGAAAAAAGCTGGGGGTCGTTGATGCATCATCTTACTGTTGAATCTTGTCTGTGGTTGTACGCAAGTGGATACACATAGATATGCCTATTTATGAGGGTCCAGTTGCATGGGTCTGACAGAGACCATTTGGCTCAGGTTCAGGGGGAGCATATATTCTTCAAACAATGCATTTTTGGCATTATCTTAGAAGTTCTTGGTTTGATTTCACAATTGTTTTTGGTGGAATAGATGCTTGCTGGTCTGAAGGTTGAATCATAGTCTTAGAGTAGATATTTTTGTCTCTATGTCATGTATTTCATTTCATATCAAGGTCATGACTTGGATGGGAGATGGATGTATGTATGAGTCTTTGAGGATAGCAAGGTCACTTTTGATGTATGGAGTGATGTTCTTTCTTGTAGAACATCTTTTTGCAAACAATGCTTACAGTGAGGGGGAGCATGAACAACACTTCAGCAGAGCAGGAGACTTCAGCATAGATAGTAGGTACTCAGGGGGAGTATGGTCCACCCCTTTGCCCTTGATGTCAAAGGGGGAGAGTGATTGGGTATTGTTGCCATCAAATGCAAAGGGGGAGATTATTGGCATTATGTTATATATGTTGTACTTGATGGCAACCCACTCGTAGAAGACCAATTCACTTATTCACAACCAGATGAGTCTACAGAAGAAATAACGGATGTGACAGAATACATGGGATGTAGGAGAAAGGAATTAGATGACAAATTATAGTGCAGCAGTGTTATTTTCCGGTTTCGCTGGTGCACCATCTAAAAGGTGCGGACATTGGCACGTTGCGGAGGTACGCTTCTCATAAGATGCAAATATGCTTGCATGCATTCCAAACAAAAAGTGTGAACCTAGAATGCATGGACCTTCATGCAGAGAAAAACACACACGTAGAAAATCTTATGGTTTTCATCTGTGGTTTTGCATCTAAGATATTGAATCCAGGTTTTGGATCCCCAGTATTGGATCTCTATGGTTTTGGTCCATGATTTGAGAAAGGCCTAGAATATAAAAAAGGGAAGGAGATCATTTGGCCACTTCACTTGTGTGTGATGAATATCTTAAGAGCAAGATCTAAAAATCTGGTGATCAGTTTTATAGTTGGATCTAAATCAAGGAAAATCTGAGAATTTTAAGGTGGATCTACTTATGGGTCAAGATCTGTATGATCAGATCTGTGAATCTGAACGTCTGGGGTATAATTGAGGACTGATAAAGTGTCTGTAGCCAGAGGTCTGGAGGCGAGATACGGTGCAGGTACGGAGGTGTGCAGTCCAGTTGACAGCGCAAGTGCAGAAGTGCACAGTCCAGTTGATGCCGTAGGTGCAAAGGTGCACAGTCAAGCTGACACCACAGGTGCAGAGGTGCACAGTCTAGTTGACGCTGCAAGTGCAGAGGGACACAGTCCAGTTGACATTGTAGGTGTAGAGGTGCATAGAACAGAGGACATAATAGGTGCGAAAGTGCGCAGGCTCGACACAGAGGAAGTGGGGATTTCTGCAGGTTTCTATTGGTGAAGTTGCAGACTTTTCTTTGAAATATTTTAGCTGCCTTTGCTTATTACTGTTGAGTTTAGGGTTTTGTATTTGTCCTTGGTTGTTGTATTAAGAAGCTATTGATTCAATATTTGCACAAGGAAGTTGGGTAGTTTTAGATCTCTTCGATGTTTGATTGATATTCTTGGATCTAGTCTGATAATTTATGAAACGAGGTCCTTGGAAGAAAAGAGAAGGTTGTAGCCTTCTACAGGTTGAAGCTTGCGTGCTGGTAAAGGACTGCACTAGTACAAAATCATTATAAAAAGAAGCTTCTAATTGAGAGAAGATAGAGACATATTGCAGCAGGTGGTTTTCTCCCACATTGGGTTTCCACATTATATCTTGTGTTCCTTGGTGTGACTGTTGCTCTATTCTTGTTCTTGTTATATGATTTTGACACACAGATTAATATATTATAAGTTTGGAAGGCATAACCAATTTTCATATGCTAATATTCGTATAAATTGAAAGGAGTTTGATAATACTGATTCACCCCCCCTCAATATTATTTTCAACAAAATGGCCACTGTAGGGAAAGAGCTGAGGCAAGCTGTCATCGCCATATTACACTAGAGGAAACAAGGAAAGGTATAACAAGTCTCAATATTCAAATGTTCATTTGGATTAGAATCATGTTGTTAATGATGGACGTAAATCATGGCATCAAAAAACATGTACTTTTTTGTGGTTTACATAACCATGTATTTGATGAGTGCTGATAGAGAATGGTAGCACGAAAAAGGATGATGCATAAAAGGCACTCTCAATAGTAGACAAAGAAGAATGTAAAGCAAATATGGATGAAGAAGACTCATTGTAGTCATTGCAATATAAGAGCTCATCAAAGGGCCACATTTCGGAGGCTCCATCCAGAGCAGTGTCATAAGGACAAAGCATCCATGCATGAATTGGGTGAAACAATTGTTGGACCAATGAATGCACCAGAAGGAAGTGACCCATTCACTTTGGTAAGTGAGACATGTTTCTTTTAGTTGTGGAAGAATGTGATGGTCTTATTTTTTCCAATAATGTGTTGCATTTTAAATTCTAGAATGAATGACGTGTTTCCAATCACTTGTTACAACAAGAATGATGTCTGTACTTATTTTGCATTTCATTTTAAACTCTGAAAGTGATGATGTGTTTTCCATCACTTGCTAAAGCAACAATAGTGTTTGACCTTATTTTCTTAAATCATGTGTTGCAGTGATGATGTGTTTTCCATCACTTGTTGAAGAAACAATGATATTTTGGCCTTTTTTCGTAGATGGAGCATTATTTCCAGTTTGATGTAAACTTGAACATAGAGTATGTGTTATAAACACGTCGCAAGTATGGGATTCTTGGGTAATTTGTTGGTCATGTAAATTAATCATGTAATTTGCAAAATTGTACTACGAGTTTGCAGAGGTTGCATGTGTCATCTCATCACTTAGGGCTCTGAAGGACAAAGGTGAAGGAGAAGGAAGGGTAACTTATCAGACACTTGTGGTGTAGACAATGTACAAAGAAGTTGCAGATTATTTTTAATTCTTTTCGAGGACCAAAAGCTCCTCAATGGAGAGGATTGATCTAGGTGGCTCCAGATGCATGAAAGAGTCCAAGAGGACTCAAAAAGGGTAAAAATTCAAATTGGTCAGATTGTTCCCAAACTAGCACTAGATCGAAGTGCTTGTCGCCCTGATTCCAACGGTGTGAATGCCACCCAAATTTGAGCTTGTATGGAGGAGATAGAAAAAGTCAATGTTCCTATCAAAGTTGGGCAGTGGGCCACATTTAAGTGTCCTACAAATTCATGGTTAACTAGCATGGAACTTAGCTCCCGAAAGTGGGCGAAATTGTTGCCTCATTAATTTGTCTAATATCCCTTATATTAGACGAAATCAAAATAAAGGCCTCTTATTCATACAAAGAGAAATATGTGTGTGTGTGTGTGTGTTTGATGAGGTAGCGGGCCATGACACCCACCACCCCCCTCCCAAACTATATGTCAAAAACAATTTTTAATTAAAAAAATGGATCGACTAGCCATGACCGTAATTGACAACAAACAAAACATCACATATATATATTAGGTGGGGCAGGCCACCTTTGGTGGACTTGGCCCATGCCTACACATTTCACCACTTGATACATCGTGGGCAGTGGGGTTTGAACCCGTCTAACCATAATGGCCGACTCGCTGCTTAGGTGCTTACACCATCAATGCAACAAACCATGTGCAAAACATATAACGGTTACAACGCATGACCAAAAATCATATTCATTACTAGAATTTAATAGACAAACGCATTATTTTAACACCACAACAGTTACCAACCAAACCATATTTGAAATAAAACAAAACCAAATGTGTGATCATATGCCATTAATGGGAATCAAACCCTGTCCTCCACCAGGTGAGCCAACGTCGTCGCCAACAAGCCACCCAGACCTCTTGGGAAGCTCTGCCGATAGCCACTATATAACCCTTCATTTCATTTTCACATAGGGGAGAAGAACGAAGGCACTGAATGGAGGAACAAAACTGAAATGGAGGTGTGGCAACATAGAGGGGTCTTCCCTGGGCATGGAAATCGAGGCAGGTTCACAAAATATTTCAGGGAATATTCTCATGCAGATTCTTTAAGGAATCTTTAAGATTCCCTAGGAGGTAAAAAATTCATTTTGTTAGAATGTAATCAAGTTTATAGTCATTTTTCTCACATTTTCATAGGGAATGCAATGGGGAGGTCATATTCCCATTTTGAGCAGTGGATTTGCAGATTCTGACCAGAAGAGAATCTTCAGGGAATCTTCTAGATTCCTTGGAGGCTGCAATTTCTGAGATCCGGAATGTAGCCAACTTTATACTCATCTCATAATTCCTCAAGGATCTCAATGGAGAGATTAGTTTTCTAATTGGATTTCTAGATCGCTAGTCAACCCAAAGGAGCGAATATTTGGAGAACCACAGGGGAATCTAAAAGATTCTTATAGGCTCAGATTCTTCCAGTGTCAGAATTCAACAAGTGGATAGTTGATTTTACACCTCTTGATGCCACAAATTCAGTGGTGTAGTTAGTGTTTGCATCTAAGCCTTCTATTTTTTATTTATTTTCTAAATTGGATCGATGGTGTTAGATTTCAAAGCATGGAGAGTCGATTATATGCCCTTCGACTCCATGGTTTCAATGGTGCATTCAAGTCCAGCAACTGAGTATTCTATTCTTCAACCAACATTAGAGTTGAGGTATATGATGTTTTGTTGGCATATACTTCCTTGATCATTTTTTGTGAGATGTACTATGTTGTTTTGATTCTTGGTTGATGTATGATGTAGAATCTTTGTGTCTATTTCGTGAGAGATGTATTCATCATGGATTGTTGTGTACGTTTTGATTGAGATCCCTTTGCTACCATGATGGAGGGATTTTCATTGTCAAAATGGGTGTTTTTTCTGAGATCCATTTGATGCCATCATGGTGGGATACTCATTGTGACCATGTGTAAGATTATGTCATGCTGATAGGAGGTCTATTGTGAGTGATAATTCCTATAGCAGAATGTCTCCTGGAGACACTTTTCCACTCATGTAGAGGGAACATGTCCATGGATGACAAAAAACATAGTCCGTGTACATATTCACCATTTCAAACACTAAATGAAGCGGCCAACACCATCTTGAAACTGCGCTTGAAGACGTATTCCACATTGAACGAACTCTGTTATTAATGTCTCTTGTTTATGATTTCTTGATCATAATTATGTTTCAGTTTTCATAAGCATGCATATATGTTCATTTATACTCTTATAAAATGAAATTCTAACTACATCACGGAAGAAAAATATCTTTGTTAAATCCATAATTTGAGTCAACTCGGATCAATTGGACACTTAATTTCTCAATATGACAACATACTTTATTTAAGAATTGAAAAATGGAAGAAGAAAATAAATCTAGAAATAGCCATATTAAATGAAGAAAAAATAATAAAATCAAATCATTATCTACACTAGCCTTACAACCAATGTTACTACACAAGTGAGACTCATTCGGAATAATTTCCTTTCCACAAGAATCAACCAAGATAGTATGACTGAAATTATTACTAGCATCTACTTGTGAAAGATGGAAAGGCTCAAGACTATGACCATAAATGATAACTTGATAATGATAAGAATCATAAAGTGAGATTTACTCTTAAACGTTGAGATCATGACAATGATTAAATGTTTGAAAATGATAATTAATTGGAACAATTTCTTAATTAAGTTTTTGTAACCGCTTCCTCCCGTATTTACACACTTTCACTTGTTTCCCAGGGTAAACATGAGATTAGGGTCACTATGATAAGATTCAACCTCCTATATGACCTTAAGGAATTGGAGTTCACAACTTAAAACTCTATTGACTTCCCTTAGGATGTGTAGGACCTATAGGAACTACACAACCCCTCAAAGTAACCAACCCCTAACCTAACCCTCTTTCTTACTAACCCAGAGCCTTATTCGCTCCATTGAAAAGGCCAAGCAACTGTAAGCCTTGAGTTGCTCCCATAGGCCTACTTCCCAGTGAAAGTGGACTTTTCCATTAAGTTCTATGGTAGCAGCCCCAAATTTTGAGCCACTTTCTCAAGGCTAGGACTCAAGCCTCTACCAATAACTTAGTGAAGCTTCAATAAATGATGAATAACATAGAAAAAAAGATTCTAATCCAAAAACTTGAACAAGAAATTGACCTCACGCCTCCCAAACAAGACATACATTTTGTCAAACACATGGTAAACATGCAACTTACAAGTCATGAATCCCTATCTGAACATATGGATCTTAAACTTATCTGAGGTTTGACAAGAAGGACCAATGGCTTATCACAATAGTTGCAATAATTCCATTTAGGTCATGTGTTCATTAACCAAATATTATTTAGTTAAAAATTAATAAGATCCATACTTAAATATGTGACATAACCATGCTTATAAGAAACATATAACCAAATAGATAACAATGATAAAACATCCATTAAAGCCACATAATAACAAGTGTAATTACTCACCAAACCCAAAAGAAACTTAGCTCTTATTAGTCATATCCAAAAGCCAACAGAGTGAGCTACTTCCATGTACTACCCGACCATAGATTTTCTGAACGAAATATTTCCTTTTCTCAATCACCCTCATTCCCTATTCCAATCATGAATGTTGGATCTCATGGGATAAACAAATCCATAAAAAACCAAGGGAATCAAAAGGTTAAACCAAATCCACCCTCACCATACCATGATCTCCCCTAAACTAGTCCCACAATTAGAAAACGAAACCAAGCTTCGATGCCTCTAAATTCCTTCAGCATCCCTTGAGGAATTTTCATGTCTCCACTAACCTTTTGAGGTCCTCGTGGACAACCATCAGGATTTTCGTAAGACCACCTCACATGGATCCAAAGCCTTTGGGAAATCCAAAGATCAACCAATAAAGAATCCCATCACACAATGGTTATCCATAAACAGAAAGGAAAGGCTAAAAGCCACTCTCAAAATGTGGAAAAATCCATGTAAATGACAAGAAAGAAATTAAAAACCCACATCTGTATGTCATGCATGCTAAAACTAGCAAGGAACCTCTTACCTACAATCATTCTTGTTGAGGTTGCATGATACAACATTTCCTTCCTTGATCCTTGCTTTTCTTCGATTTCCTTGTCGTTTCTTTGATTTCCTTATCCCCACTTTGTTTTCTTACTTTCCTTCTCCTCTCAGTGCTCTCCTACTCTCTAAGACTAATTCCAAAACAAAACTATAAAAAGGCTCCAAACTAATGCTCTAATGTATTTTTATTATTAATGCCTCTAATTTCTTAATTTTCCTTAATTTTCCTTCAATTCCCCCCTCACGCGCAACATGTGACCTTTCACCTCCCTTTTCACCTATTTTCCTTTATTTTCCTCAAATAAAATAAGAATAATGCCTTTTTTCCTTCTTAAAGCCTTTGCCAATTTCCTTTAACCATAATAAACAAAATGAATAGCCACTAGAATATCTTTCCCACCATTTATATTGGAATATGTGTCCTATGAACTTCGTATTATTTTCCCTCTATTAACTTTATTACATGAAATTTTAACCCAGGGTTATTAGAAACCCATCACCCTTACGGGAACGCTGTCCTTGGTGTTCCTTGACACTTACAACCAGTAAGACCATTGAAAACAAAAAGAGATTGGCCATTGAGCTTTCTAACCTAGTTCGTTCCACAATTTATAATGAAAAACCTGCCCAAAATTTAAATAATCATGACAATAATGACAACATGACAACCATACTGCTTATTAGAGCTTTATAACACAACTCATTGAAGTATTTAAAAGAGAAACCATACATAAAATATGTACAATACTAAAACTCATTTTCCTCATGTAGGATACATAGCCCACATCTGATTAGCCATATCTCACGTAGCTTCGTCAAGCCCAAAGTGCTTCCGCTACACTTGAACCTACTCAATTTCTTTATTCCAGAACATGATTTGTTTTCTCTACATTATGCACTAAGCTCTCAACTATAATTCTCCTTCCAATTCCACCTGAAATACATATTAATCAATAACATGATCAAAATCCTTTACATATCCTTTAAGCAATGTAGCATGGAAAAAATCACAGAATTTCATTGTTGGAGGCAACGCAAGTCTATAGGCCACTAGCCAAATCCTCTCAAGGATTTATGAAGGCCCGGAATACTATGGTGCCAACATGGCACATGAACCAATCCTTATGGATCTCTTATTAGACTTGATTCTCAAGTGCACATTCACCCCAACCTAAAACTCCTTAAATTCCCTATGTTGATATGCATAAATCTTCTATAGGTCATGTGCCACCTTTAGATTCTTTGTTATAATCTACATTTCATGTTGCATTTCTGCCAACATATCTAGTCCAATAAGCACCATGTTCTCTCGATCAATCTAGTTATTGGGAGTATTACAACTCCACCCATATTGTGCCTCAAACATAATCATTCGCAGTGACTCCATGAGACCATTTTCATATGAAAACTCAACCAATGGAAGGTACTCCTCCCATCTCCTCTCATGATGCATCACATACATCCTTAACATGTCCTCCAAAATCCTATTGACCCTCTTTCTCTTCTAATTTATAGGCCAACTATATACCAAATCTTGCAAACAACTCATTCCAAAACATTGAAGTGAACATAGCATCCCTATCCAACAAAATATTCTTTGAAACACCATGCAACCTAATTATCTCCCTGATGGAGACCTATGCCACCTCACTAGATAAATAAGTAATTTTCACTAGAATGAAGTGAGATACCTTTCTCAACCTATTGACCACAACCATGATAAAATCATGTTACCTCAATGTCCTTAGAATATCTATAATGAAATCCATGGAAATGGCATCCCATTTCCATTCTGGAACCAGAATAAGCTAAAGCAAACCACCTAGATGCTTACATTTTTCTTTCAACTGCTAATAGTATTAACATCTAGCCACAAACTCGGCCACTTCCATCTTTAAATTTAGCCAATAGTAGTACATCTTCACTACTCTCAGGATATTTTGATATCTTGGGTGACATGAATATGGCTTCTCATGAAAAACCTTCAATATAATCTTGTTGAGCCCAATGTCATCTAGCACATAGATCTCGTCTTTGAATCTCACCAAACCATATGTTATGAGATGATAGTGCACATCTTGATCACTTGTACCCTATTGTAACTTATGCCTAATATCCATGTAGTTATCATCCTATTCTCTTTCCTATAATATATGATCCCATAGGTATGTCCCATAGAAGCTCACAGATGCAACATATTTCATCTGCACTCTTCTATTGAGAGCATCTACAACACTTTTTACCTTACCCTTAATGTATTTGATCTCAAATTTTAGCTCACTGATCATGGTCAAAAATCTGTCATTCCTAGAATTGAGATTCAATTGTCAAATAAGTATCTCAATCCACTGTGATCGCTCATCAATACAAACCTCCTCCTAAGAAGATAGTGCCTCCACATTTTCAAGGCATGAATAATAAATTCCAACTCAAGATTATGAGTCAC
The DNA here is from genome assembly GCA_000404065.3 of Pinus taeda. Taxonomy (NCBI): domain Eukaryota; kingdom Viridiplantae; phylum Streptophyta; class Pinopsida; order Pinales; family Pinaceae; genus Pinus; species Pinus taeda. Next base: position 126,158 of record APFE030441555.1, on the reverse strand, counting down.
ATACTTCTTGTTCTCATTTAGTTTCCTAGAATCATGTCACACAACATGTCCCTCCTGCATCAAGACTCCACGAAGTCCTCTTTTTCAAGTATTTGTATAGACCACAAACTCTTTATTTGTATTTGTAATTTTAATAACTAGAGAATTTTTCAACAACTACTTCAACTACTCAAAACTAGTTGCACATTCCTCTATCCATTCAAATTTATTACATATTATTTGCAATGATGTAATAGGATATGCAACGTGGGAGATGTTCTTGATGAACCTTCTATATTAACCTATTAACCTAATGAATAATATGACTTAATCCACATTTCTAGGAGCTTCCCACTCCATGATAACTCTAATATTTTTTGGGTCCACTACTATGGCTTCCTTGGAAACAAAATGTCCCAATTAATGTACCTTTGTATAAAAGAAACTACACTTACTAAGCTTGGCATACAATTCATGATCTCTTAGTGACCTTAACACTTTTGTTAAATGTTCATCATGATCTTCCTCATTCTTAGAATATATCAATATATCATAAATGAATACAATAACAAACTTGTCCAAAATAGGACACAATACACTATTCATCAAGCACATAAAAGTAGTTGGGGCATTAGTCCAACCAAAAGGAACCACATCAAACTGATAATTTTCATACCTGGTCTTGAAAGCAGTCTTGTGTATGTCCTATTCATTGATGCACACCTGATGGTCTCCTAATCTCAAATCAATCCTTTAGAACATTGTTTCTCCCTTTAATTGATTAAACAAATCCTCAATCCTCAACAACAAATACATGTTCTTTGTGGTTACGTTGTTAAAATTCATGTAATCAATGCATAACCTAAGAGTACCATCCCTCTTCTTCATGAATAATACTGGTGCACCCCAAAGAAATACACTTGGCCTAAATTGTCCCTTATCAACCATTTCCTTCAACTACAAGTTCAGCTCCACTAACTCTGGTGCGCTCATCTTGTAAGGTTCCTTTGATGTTGATTCTGCTTCTGGTACCAAATCAATATAAAATTCCACTTCCCTAGGTAGAGGTAACTCTAGAATCTCTACTGGAAACACATCATGAAATTGTTATAGTGTAGCGTAATTAATGAATATTTTTTCATTGTCAACATCATTCCCCTTGTCACTTGAAATATGAAATACAAACATTACACATTCCTTTCTACAAATGTGCTTATCTTGCATAGATGTGACCATCCTAACTGATGTAGCCTTCTTCTTTCCGTGCAAGATTCCTTTTCCCCATTATCATCCAAGCACTAAATGGCCTTCTCATAACAATCTTCTTTGGTCCTTTGAAGGTATAACCAATCCATACCTAAAACCATACTATATGATCCCAATGATAGTACATTCACATGTGTTTTTGTACACCAACCATTCAATTCAAACACAAAAGCTCTTACCTAGTGATGAACTCTCTTCTTAGTACCTATAGCCAACTGCAGAAACTAAGACTCTACGTCCACTTCTATTCTCAAGGCACACTTATCCTCCGAGTCAAGATTAAAACAACTATAATTAGATCTAGGGTCAATTAAAAGAGAAAGAAATCGACCATAATGTTTACCTTCCATCTTAATAATGGATGCCTAGTGACCTGCCTTCTTATTGTCGACAATTGCATAAATTTGAGGAATGTTATAACCAACAACCCCAATTGTTTGTGCCTCCTCACACTAGTACAAAATGGCTAATTTGTTACTAAAAAAATGACTAAAATTAGCATATAAACAACCATTTTTCAGTCGGTGACTAGTAGTTGGTAATTTATAGTATCTTATAACATGACCAACTTTTAGTTATTTTTAGCTTAGTCATTAATTGGCTGTCTCAATTTCATTGTATAGTAGTATATTTATCCATAAATTTGGTCATTAACTTAGTCATTGATTTAGTCATTAATTTCCACACTTAATGAGCACATATACAACAAAATATATTGCTACATGGTCACTCGAAAAAACCAATTAATGACCAAAGAATTATAACCAAAATGTTGGTCATGTTATAAGATACTGTAAATTAGCTACTAATAGTTATCTGTGTGCAAATTTTAGTCATTGTTTGAAACCAATTAATGACCAAAGAAATATGAGTAAATTTTGATCGTGTTATAAGATACTATAAATTAGCTACTAATAGTCATATATATGCAAAATTTAGTTGTCATTTGTAATCACAAATTTATCATTTGCAGTAGTCATTTATCTTTTTTTCAGTAATTTCATATTCATTATATAAATGACTAATTTAGTAGTTTATATTCATTTCATTTATTTTCATTAATAATTATTGTAAACAACTAATTTAGTTGTATATTCATTTTGTTTGTGTTTATAATTAATCAATATAAACTACTAATTTAGTAGTTTTTGATTGATTTTATGTGCTCATTCTTAATCAACATAAATTACTTAGTATGATTTTCCGACTAAATTAAAAATATCTTATACAATGTGCACTGGTTTATCTAATATGAAACTGTAAAGCTACATACGTTAATTACAATACTAAACAATATCAAGTGCAACTATAAAGAATTTCAACTACATAAATTATATTATATGAAATGTCAAGTATTAAAAAATTAGTTTACAACTTAATATTGGCTAGACTACAATTTACACATGAAATGTTGTTTCATCACTACAAAACATTTTCATTATGTTGGCAAAGAATTGCAAGTGAATTCACCAACTCTTAATACTTTAGCATCAATCTCTATATGTGTGTCTTATGTGGGGTATTGGCTTTAAGCGTATCACTAGATTGGTTCTCTTCTCTCTCTTTTTTCATTTTTCACCCGAGCCTTATTGCTTTCCTCTTTCTTCAAATCCTGTTGCTGACCATCAATATTGAGTTCCTATTCTAAAAACAAAAGAAGATATAGTGCAAAGTGTAATACATGAAATACCATGAACACTAGAATATAGAAAAGTAGATTATAAAGGATTTATATGACATATACCTCAAAATCAACAATGTTAAAGTCATTTCCCCCATAAAAGCAAGCAGATCGAACAAGATTTCTTTCATTAACTGATACTGGCAACTATGTGGTTAGATGATTTGCAAAAACAAAGAAAATAAAATGTTGCCGTAGAAAATGGTACCTTAGTAACTTAGTATTCAACCTTCAGGGAATGTTTAGGCCCAATCATAGTAACTAAGTGTTATTCTAAAAATTTCAAGCTATAAATAACTTTTGAAAACAAATAATATGAGGTGTGATGTCTAATCCTTGATGTTTTATTTGCGACAACATCTCATTCTCTAACACATGAACTTGGTCAAGTATATAAACAACATGTGTTCAAATAACAACATGAAAGTAAACTTTTCTAATAGTCATGAAAATATTTCAACAGAAAACAATTAACAAAATTTCAATCAATATCATGTAATACTAGTTTCATCTTCAAGCTTTGGTTGTTGTTTAAATGGAAATGATACCAATTATTTTCAATTTCATAGTTAAAATAGAAAGAAAAATGAAAAGTGACACTTAAAATATAATCAAATAATAAAGAGATGATATCATGGAATGGATATTGCAATTATAAAAAAATTGTTTACTTATCAATCAATGTATTCTCAGATATTCCTAAAAAAAATTCTTTCCCAAAATAACCATGAGGCGAAAGAATCACGACATTAAATGTTGGAAATAATACTGAGAGGGGGGGGGTGAATCAGTATTATCAAATTCTTTTCAATATGCCTTCATTAATTTATTGGTCATTAACATGTATATAATAATGAGCATAAAACAAGAAAAACAGATAGTCACACCAAAGAACACCAGATATAAGGTGGAAACCCAATGTTGGTGCAAACCACCTGCTGCAATATGTCTCTATCTTCTTTTAATTAGAAATTTCTTTTACAATGATTTTGTACTGGTGCAATCCTTTACCAGTACGCAGGCTACAACCTGTAGAGAGCTACAACTCTCTCTCATTTCCTAGTATCTCCTGGAAGGGAGCTACAACCCCCTTTTTCTCTTTTACTTCTTTAAGGACCACGTTTCATAAATTTTCAAACTGGATCCATGAACATCAAATAATCACCAAGTACATGAAAATCGCCCAATCTCCTTATACAATGAACCAATGAATCACCTAACTCTTCAGAATGCTGTAAACAGAAAAGAAGTACCAGAAATATAAACCAAGAGCTCTGCTGCAATAGATAAAGGACAATCAACAATAGTTTCAAGATAAGACTGCAACTTCACAAACAGGGGCCTGCGTATATCCGCAACTCTTCTGAGACTGAACTGCGCAGATCCACACTGGTTGTTCTTCTTCTCTGTGTACTATTCTTCAGATCCGAACCTTTGCTTCTGACATACTGCGTACACATGCACTGTGCCTTCTTCTCCCCTGCGTACCTCGCACTTCGCCCTTTTCTGTACTGCATGTGCCCCGCACTGCACCTTTGGTTTCGCAGCGTACTCCCGCATGGAGCCTTTTACTGGTCTGCGTACCCCCGTACTGCACCTATGGATCGCCTGCGGACTTCTGATTAGGGCCAAATTTACAGTCCTCCAGTGTACCACAGTCAGTCAGATCCACAGATCTGATTGTGCGCCCAAGAGACCATGACTTCATAGATTTACCTTCAAATTTACTTTTATTTGGATCAATCATTTTACATTGACAACCCAATATTTCAGATCTTAAGATATTCAATTGAAAAGATGCATTAGCCAGGTGATCTCCTTCCCTATTTATAGTCAAGCCCTTATTCACACCATGGGACAAAACCATCAATAACCAATACAAGGGATCCAAACCGGGGCTAAAATAGATCCTATACCACTGGCCAAAACCATAGCATCAGAAATGGTGGGCTAAATACCACGGGCCAAACATAAGAATGCCCACGTGAGCGCGCCTCACTGCCTTGAAGTTAGTGAACTAGGGTTCCGCACCTTTTGAACGGGTAACCTGCGGGTATGACCGCACCTCCTGGATGGCGAACCTGTGGGTCCGCATCTTTTGAACCATTCACCTGCTAGCCTCTTAATTTCCATCATTTTTAGCCTGAACAGACCATTGCCACTTGAGAGAGTTGTCATCAAGTACAACACATGTATCATAGAGCCATACCAGAATCATAATGCCAACATTAAAAACCTTGATGGACAACGTATGTTCAAATCATTTTTAATTTTTCCACTTAAAAAATAATTGAAACAATATATAACACTGATCTAAAACAACTTACAAAAAAAATAATTAGTGGCACAAACTCTCCAACTATTTGTGTCAGAGCTTAGAAGAATTTTGTATACTCCTTTTAGGACTATCTGCAATATGCCACTTGTCTTTAGTAAAATTCAACAACATATTACACTCTCTAAATGGAAAACCGGATATAGTTTCAATAAAGAGACTGAGAAACTAAGAGTGAAATGCATATGGACACTAATATCATTGAACAAACAATAAGTTACCAATAAGAAGATTTCTCTTTTAAGAACTTAAAGGAGGACCAAATACCAACCCAAGCATGAGTTAAGAGCCTTTTGAAGATTTCCATGCTTCTTTCTCATGGACCCTTTCAGCATGCATTTGGAAGATCGGGTAACAAAGTAACCTGTAGTTCCAGCCATTGAATTAAAATAAGTAAATTTTATTTTTAGCTTCTTTCTCTTGGCAATGTTGCTTTTACATTGCCCCTATCTCTGAGTGTGTTGTCCCATCATCCAACCTACGTAGAGAAAAAAATATATTCATTTGTTGAATATATTGGAAATCAAATGTAAAATCAACTCAACTTGATGTTTACATGCCATAGGCATAATGAAATGGTACAATAGAAGCATGCTAACTCAGAAGTAGGAAATGATAAAAAATAATAATGGGGCATTGTTTGCTCATTGTTTATGTCATGTATCAACATATGCTTCTCATTGGTACGTGCAGTTCCTTATTCCATGAAATCTTGCACATCTGCTAGCCTCTTACTAGACATGACCCTCAATTCCATAGCTTAAGTGTAGTGAGAATAGAGCTTCTACAAGCATGCATAAAACTTGATATTCATGGTCAAACCAATGAACATGGCAATGAAATTGAGATTTCACATTCTTGGCTAACATTGTTTGCTAGAACAATGTTTTTGGTAACTGAAATTGCTCATTTTCATTCTTGGTACATGTTTCGTGCATTGATCATGATAGACAAATTTATGTCATAAAGTCAAATATAGATCAAAATTTAACCATAACTCCCATAGTCAAATGTTAAGGTCCATCTTGCATAATGAATTTTAAGGAATTTCTCATCATATCCCTGTAAATTTCTAATTTAAGATCCTAATATCATGGACTATAATCAATATGATTAGCCTCACATCATTCATCACAAAAGTAATTCTTCTTATATAATGACCCAATTTTAAATTAAAGTCATAACCTTCAAACTTTTCATTATAATCATCCATCATTAGCTTCAAATGAGGGCATGTAATTATGGTTTTAAACAACAACTATAATCTAATTGAAAGATACAATTTATGAAGCATGCATAAATATTTGAAGATGTAATCAATGTGAGGTATGTGTTTTATACAACATATCTTAAAATAAAAAATAAATAAATATGTAATTTATACAACATGTTTTAAAATTTAAAGATAGAAAGTAAGTAGTAAAAATAAATAGTAAGAAGTAAACCAGCATAGATCCATTTTTTCTCTAGATCTACCAAGCACGGAGAGGGAAAAAATATTTTTTCACTCTATATGCTTAGTAGATACAAGTAAATATGGATCTATGCTTATTTAATTCCCCCTTTAAATAGGTGACATTCCACGCAAATACCTTGGGTCAATAGCATGTGGCAACTTTATTTTTATTAATATTAATATTAGGGTTAAAAATGTTTTTTTGCATCCCACTAATAATAATTTCGCCCATGGTATTTGGCCCATAGGGTTCACCTAAATAAAAACTTTTTTTTTGTGTGTTCATAAATATGAAGTGAATTATGGAGTAAATATAATTTTTATTTATTTATCTACCATACCTATTTTATAAATATGGTATTTCGCCCATAGGCTTCACCTAAATAAAACCTTTTTTTTAGTCTTCTTAATATAAAGAGGTTTATGGACTAAATATAAAAGGAGGTTTTATTTATTTACCTACCTCCACTTCATTTATATTTATATTTATTTACCATACCTAGCTTTTGAGTGTTCATAAACCTCTTAACGTTTTTAATTTATATTGTGTTTATATATAATAATAATTAGATTGATT
>APFE030441555.1:0-105022 GCA_000404065.3 Pinus taeda | reverse complement strand
TGCAGATATCCTTCTCGAACACTGTCTTTACACCTGCATCATCCAACTTGCTTACAGAAATCAGATTTCTGGCCAAAGCAGGAATATGCAGAACACCCGGAAGGGTTCTAACCCTTCCACCTTGCAACTTCAACTTTACTTTTCCGCGACCAATGATTCTAGCCTTCCTGTCATCCCCCAAGAAGACATCACCACCATCATATTTCTCATCTCGCAGAACCACTCTCTATGGGGAGTGAAGTGAAAGGATGCACCTGAGTCAATCAACCATGCCTCATGATCTACATGTGTACTTGAAGAAGCCAAGTACACATCCACACCTTCATCTGAGGTGGTTTTCGCCTCTGCAGAAGGAGCATCATCAAATCCTTTTCCTTTATCAGGAGCTTTAGATTTACACTCCCTTCTGAAGTGCCCTTCCTTCCCGCATTTCCAGCACACCACTTTTGTAGGTTTTCCTGGAGATTTAGATCTCCCTCTAGATTTAGATCTCCACTCGATGACTTATTTTTGTTTCTATTCTGGGACCGTCCTCTTACAGACAAGGCATCACCATTCTGGCTGTCCATATTTTTCCGTCTCATCTCCTCCGTCAGCAAGGCTGAGACTATTTCATCAAACTGCAAAGCAGTTGCATTGCTACCTATTGCAATAACCAGACTATCCCAGGAGTCTGGTAGAGAACACAACAAACTGATGCACTTATCTTCATCTGAAATTTTAATATCAACAGATAATAACTGACTTACCACAGTATTAAACGCATTCAGATGCTCTGTCCCCAAGTCTCCATCTTTCATCCTCAGGTTATACAGCTTTTTTCCGCAGGAACAGTTTATTCACCAGAGACTTAGATTGGTACAAAGTCCCTACCTTGTCCCATAAAGCCTTCGCCGTAGCTTCCCCTGATACATTCAACAATATTGAATCTGAGACACACAATCGTATTGTGCTCTTTGCCTTCCGATCCAACTTCTTCCATTCTTCATCGGTCACTCCCGTTGGTTGAGTACCCAGATCTACCACAATCCACTGATCTTTATCCACCAACAGATCCTCTATCTTGAGTTTCCACAACTCAAAACTCTGACCATTGAACTTCTCATCTCTATCTTTCCGCTGCTCGCCATCTTCTTTCACCACCAGAATCGATCTCGCAGATCTCCCACTGAACAGGTTCTACCATAGGCCCGAGCGAAACCCCTCAGCAACAAAGGCGTCCCCTTGAAGCCAAAACAGCTCTGATACCAAATGTAGGTTTTAACCCCGTACAGAAATTACCTGCATACGAATCCTAAATCACAGGAAAAATAAAAATGCGAGAGCATAACACATAAAACACATATACACAGAGATTTCCCACTGGATCTCAAAACCGAGACTACCAGCTTGATTTTTCATTATATGTTCCTTTCAATGTTACAATACATATTTATACATGCTGAAGCTCCAATACCATGGACCAAAAAACCATCGATCTAATACCATGGACCGAAAACCATCGCGTCCAAAAAACATGTGCGAAAATCATGCACAAAACCATAGGTGGGTCCGCCCAACCTAACATAGGGTCCAAAACCAAAATTTTCCGGGGCGCTACCCCGGACCCCATAAAGTGGGGTTATGGGTACCCCTCAAACCCCCTGTTAACTATGTGGAAAGAATATAACACAATCCAACAATAAATAGTTACCATGTGAAGTAATATCAGAATAAACCATCACACATGAACACCAAGATTTAAGGTGGAATCACAATGTGGGACAAAAGCCACCTATTGTTGTCTTATTTTAATACAAGAAAAACCTGTTTATAATCTTGTATTGGTGTAGACTCATACCAATTTGCATGCACCTACCTGTTGAAGGCTACAACCTTCTCTTATTTTCAAGATGCTTCTAGAAGGAAGCTACAACCCCCTGTCTCTTGTACTAGCCGATTTGTTTACTCATACGTAGGCGGCATCCTATGTAAGGCTCCAACCTTCACTCATTTTCCAGCTGCTACTAGAAGGGAGCTCCAAACCCGTAGCTCTTGTACTAGCTGATATATTTACTAGTACATAGGCAAAGGCCTACAGAATGATAGGACCTTCTCTCTCCCTTCAGGGACCATGTTTTATAAAATTTCACGCTGCATACTCCTGGTACACAATAGTGCAATATGAAGGCCACGTTTCATCAAATTTTCCCACTCGACCCATCAACAACATTGAAGCTCATAATCAATCACCACTCTAATAAAACCAAGCACTGAAAAACCCATCATCATTAAAGCAAATCACAATTAATGAAACTGAACATTCAGAACATTGTCTCCAGAATATAGAGCAGAACCCAAAACTATGCATCAACAACCAGAACCAACTGCAAATTCAAACATCATATTTCATAATTTAAAAGCTACTTCAATTTTCCAAACGAGCATGTATATGTGCTTTTACCAAAGTGAACCGACGTATATATCTGCAAATACTAACGTAAGACTTCACGACTATTCTAGACTTCAGTCATACCTAGATCATAACATTTATAGAATACAACATACATTAGTGTTTAGATATAGCCTTAACAACATCAGATCATGCAATGATAAGTCATTTTAGTTCTTATGATCCTATTGTAACATTGTATCCAAGGTGCACAAAATATTTTAGATCATGTCATAATCATAGCCCCTACAACATAACGTATACTTTAGATAGAAGTGTTCCTCGAAAACCCATTCACTCACACACTGTCTATTGATCTTGTCCTCCTTATATAGTTTTAGGCCTTTCTCAATACCTCAGAACAAAACCACTTAGGATCAATACCTCAGACCAATATCTCAGACCAATATCTCAAACCAAATACCTTGAACCAAAACCTTGATTTTCTATCCCATACACGGTTTTCCTTCTGTGAAAGTGAATGCATACATATACACTCCTTTTGTTCTATTAAATTGCGTGTATACACTACCTAGACAGAATGAACCAACATATACTTCTTAAGCCATTTCTAGAGTTTGATCTGCTATCCTTTGTTGTTAACCTGTTGGACTGTGAACTGTCATCTATGTCAGTTACCATCAAGGACAACGCCTGTATCATAATGCCAACAATCTCTCCCTTTATGCTTGATGGGAACCACAACACCAAGATACTCTCCCCCTTTGACATCAAGGGAAAAGGGTGGACCAAGATATTCTCCCCTTTTGATATACATTATTCTGTCCATGCTCCACCTGAGTACATATAGAGTATGCAAAGATATTTTTCAAAAGAATAACATGACTCTATAACTCAACTATGTGAGTATGACTTCCCTAAGAACAATGTCTCATACATACATCAGTCGACCAACCAAGTGGGGATACACCAAATTTAACTCATCCACTCAAACAAGTGGGGATATACCAAATTTTTATACATCGCTAAAATAACAATTATTACATCATCCTTTCCTTTCATAGTTGGGTTACAAATTATGTCTTTTCGTGACCTTTACATCAAATGATTTACATGGAATTTATAAAAAGGACCAACAATCTAAAAAAGAGCATGATAATCATCAGCAACTATCAAACACCATATATGATCTACACCATCATCATTTGTCAGCAGCATCAAGATCAACATCTTGTGCATGTCCATCATCCAAGGAGTCACCTGAATAAAAAAACTATGTGGATCAAGAAATATAATTATCATCAAGTACCAAGGTCTTCTAATATAATACCAACAATGCATTACTAGAAACATATGTTCCCCTTGAGCCTGTGCCATCTATTTACTATTAGATTTGATCATTGCATATGTTAGTAAGAATCATCAAGGCATCATAATCAACCAGTTATTCATCAACTTATTAACCGCTTATGAGGGCCAAAAACACTTCCACAAATCATCAGTAGATTGTAACCATCATCAATCCGAACAAAATAGACAATTGATAATTGACTGAACCATATCAAGCCCCTTTTGCTAAGTCTATCCCACTATTTCTTCTTCAAAACACCATATAAGTGACTGTGTAGTTTCTAACTCGCATCTATACATGACATCTCTTGATAATAATTGTGTATGAGAATTAGAATAATGAAGTTTTACACTTTTAGGTACCCCAGGTCTATTATTTTTGTAAACTGAGCTATGCCACATCTTTCTGACAACAATTCTTCTTCTTCAATACCTTGGATTCTGATAATGTTTTATCCTTTTGGTATGGTGGCCAAAATTTTCTCCTGCATTCCTTTGCTTTATGTCCAAACTTGTTACACACATAGAACCTTACATGTTTCATATTCCTTCTATCGCAATCAATAGCTTTGTGATCAAACATATTGCAAGAAAAACAATATCCCTTAAAGTACCTGGAAATTGATGATCTTTCTGTGTGATGGTATTGAACCATTCTACTTTCGCATCTGGCTACAACATGTTCAAAATTATGACATTTAAAACATACAACATTATTTGTTAGAGAAAAGAAACAATTATCCCTTCCATAGTTAGGTGGAAATGTTTTCCTTTGAAGTCTTTCATTCCTTGGTTGTTGATGGGGTTGACCTTTTATCTCCTTGTTGAGAATTTTAGATTTTCCATTGGATTTCCTTACCTCATCTTGTGAGCTAGATTCACCTGTATGAAAACCAAGACCAGTCTTTATAATAGGAAAATGTTGAACGTTGATGATTTCATCGAATGTTTACGATCCTTTAGCAAATCTACGATTCCGAGTCTGTCTTTTCAAGTTATTTTCTTAGACTTACTACTTCACATTATAACACTTCATTGTGCTTGTCCTATTCAATGAGTTGATGCGTCACTATGTTTATGACTGTATACTTTTCTGCCAAATTGATTTTGAGTTGACTGATTTCTTTAAGGAAATATTCCTTTTCTAAGGGATCATTTTCATACACCATAGGTAGTTTAATTTCTTGATCATCTTCATCACTATTGTACAAACCATCACTATCATCATGAGTGTAATAACTTCTATTACCTTCTGTAGACATCTTTCATTTGACATGAGGGCATTTAGCAGTGTAATGACCAACTCTACAACAAGCAAAACATTTAAATGGTAGCTTACCTCTGAATCTTCTGGAACCCCATTGAAGCTTCTTGACAAAATTTACCTCATCTTCTTCTTCTAAAATGCATTTGCATTCATTGTTCTCTTCCTTTTATTTTCCTTTTTCTAATGCTTTAAAAATGCCTTCTCCCATATCTGATGGATTTCCTTTTCTCATTGTTAGGATTCCATGGAGTTGAGTCATAGTAATAGTTTGAAGATCTTATTTTTCTTCTATGGCAGACACTTTTGACTCAAATTTAGAAGAGAAAGTTTTCAAAATTTTGTCAACTAAAGTAGCTTCCTTTATCTCTTCACCTAGATTTCTCATATGATTTACAATCCCATCTACTCACAAGAAATAACTATAAATTCTTTCATCAGTATGCGTCTTGAGAGTTTCATACTAGATTCTGAGAGTTTGTAGTTTAGAACATTTTACGTGGGAGTCACCTTTGTAGTTGTGAATGATTTTGTCCCATATTTCCTTGGTTGTGTTTAGCTGCATGAATTTCATGAATTATGATTATTATAGACTTCCCAATAAGGCATTGACAACTTTGACATTGATTTCATGTTTTCTTTTCTTCTAGATCCGTGGAGACTACTACTGGATATTGATATCCTTTCTCCACAGATGCCCAAACATCAACTCCAAGTGACTGAAGATATGCTCTAGTTCACATTTTCTAATATACCAAGTTGTTCCCATTGAAGATTGATGGTCTGATAGATCCCATGCCTTCGTGATTGTTCATTTTGAAAGATCTCCCTTCAAGGATCAAGCTTCTTCTGAAGGACTAGCTCTGATACCAATTGTTGGAAATAATACTGAGAGGGAGGGTGAATCGGTATTATCAAATCAATAACTTTTTCATTTCATACTAAAATTTATATACGCTACTTCAATGAAGGTAACTCGCGTGTAGACACAACTGTCTCTAAAGCAACTAGCGTATCTCCAGCAAAATTATGATTCAGTTAATTCATCATATGTTGACCTTTAATCAATGCATCAGTACTTCATTAACCATATAAATAGTAAGCATGTGTAGTAATATCAAAATAAACCATCACACATAAGAAACACACATGAACACCAAGATTTAAGGTGGAAACCCAATGCGGGACAAAAACCACCTATTGTTGTCTTCTTTTAATATAAGAAAAACCTTCTTACAATGTTTGACTGGTGCAGACTCATATTAGTGTCCAAGCAACCACCTGCAAAAGGCTACAAGCTTCTCTATTTTTTAAGCTGCTAGTGGAAGGGAGCCACATCCCCCTAGCTCTTTTACTAGCCGATCTATTTACTCGTTCGTAGGCTCTGGCCTACAAAAGGCTCCAACCTTCACTCATTTTCTAGCTACTACTAGAAGGTAGCTCCAACTGCCTAGCTCTTGTATTGCCCCTTATGTTTACCAGTACGTAGGCACCGACCTACAGAAGGCAGCGACCTTCTCTCTTCCTCTAGGGACCACGTTTTATAAATTTTCACATTGGATACTCTTGCTACACAATACTAAAATATGAAGGCCTCATGTCATCAAATTTTCAAATTCGTCCCATCAGCAACATTGAAACTCATAATCAATCACCACTGTAATAAAACCAAACACTAAAAAACCAATCCACTGAAGGAAATCACAATCAATCAATTTGAACATTGAGAACACTTTCACCAGAACACTGTCTGTAGAACATAGAGTAGAACCCATAACTTTGGATCAACAAGCAAAACAAAATAGAACTTCAAAAATCATATTTCATAAGGTATACACTACTTCAACGTGTTGAACCAGCATCTATGTGTACTTTTACCAAAGCGAACTAGTGTATAGATCTACAAATACTAACTTAAAACTTCACAACTATTCCAGACTTCAGCCATATCCAGATCATAACATTTATAGAATATAACATGCGTTAGTATTAAGTTCTAGCCCAAAGAACATCATATCATGCAATGATAAGTCATTTCAGTTCTTTTTATCTTGATCTAACTTTGTAACCAAGTTGCACAAAATATTTTAGATCATCTCATAATCACAACCCCTACAACATAACATATACTTCATATAGAAGTGTTCCTCAAAAACCCATTCACTTGCACATTGTGGCCTAATGATCTTCTCCTCCTTATATAGTTTTAGGCATTTCTCAATACCTTGGACCAAAACCACTTATGACAAATACCTCAAACCCAATACCTCGGACCGATACCTCTGACCAAATACCTCAGACCAAATACCTTGGACCAAAACCTTGATTTCCCATCCCATACATGCTTTTCATTCTGTGAAAGTGCGTGCATATGTATATGCTCCTTTTGTTATGTTAACCTCCATGTATACACTACTTGGAAAAAATGAACGAGAGTATACTTCTTAAACCATTTATGGAGTCTGACCTATTATCCTTTGTTGTTAACTTGTTGCACTATGAAATTTCATCTATGTGAGTTGCCATCAAGGACCACACCTATATCATAATGCCAAAAATGAATAATGTTAAAGCTATACATGAGGATGCTTTGACTTAGCATGAGTTTGAGATGCTCTTATAGAAGAAGTATTTGTTGGAAATATACTTTGAGGATAGAGCTAAGGATTTTTATGAGTTGCATATGGGTTCCATGACATACGATGAGTAAACTAGTAGGTTATTGGAGTTGTTGAGATATGTTCCTTACCGCAAGGAGGAGAAGGCCAAGTTTTAGAGATTCATCAGTGGACTGCCAGTAGCATACAGAGACCAGACTGATTTTGATGAGCCTAGATTATTGGAGGATGCCATCTGAAAGTTGAGAAATTCTTATGAGTAGTCAAAGTGCAAAGTCGAGCCTAAAAATAGCTTGAAAATGAGAAGTCTAAGGAAAGTTTCTACCAAAGTGAGGAAGACCTCAAGATGAAATTGAGAAAGAGAATGTAGTTCCTTACAGGAAGTTCAATACAACTAAGAAAGGAGATGAAGAGAAACAGGCTAGAGGCGGTGGTAGGGAACCATTGTAGTGTTGGATATGTAGTAAGGATCATCATAAGGGGGATTTTCCACAATATCACAGTGGTGGTAGACCCCAGATCTATAGTTTTGAGAAGGTGCTAATAGTTGGTTATGTTGGTCATAGCATTGCTTGTATCTATGTAGTTGTGGACAATAGGTAGGCAGATCATCAGACATTTATCATTCATATGGACAGTAAGATTTATATCAAGTTATTTCTGTTTTGATTGATCATGGATCTAACTATAGTTATATTCATTTGGACCTGGTGGATAAGTATGGTTTGAGAAAAGAAGTGCACGGAGAATCTTTGTTGGTGGAGTTGGCGATAGGTACAAAGAAGAGAGTTCACCATTGGGTTAGATCTTGTGCATTTGAGTTAAATGATGTGCCTACAACAACACATTTGAATGTACTCTCACTGTGTTCATATAGTATGCTTTTGGGTATGGATTAGATTTAACTTCATGGGACCAAAGTGGATTGCTTTGATAAGGCCATTGATTCTGTGGATGATAGTGGGGAAAAGAGAACTTTGCAGAGGAAGAAGAAGCCTACATCAGTGAGGATGGTGCTCGCTATGCATGCCAAGCGTAGTTGAAGAAAAGTTTGTATGATGTTTGTAGTTCACATTTCTAGTGACAAAGGTAAGGAAGTCAGGGATGCAAATGTTTTGAGAAGATACCTAGTTCTACAGCAGTTGCAGGATTTATTTATTTTGGATATTATAGAGTTGCCACCTCATAAGGTGGTCCAATTTTCTATTGAGTTGGTGATGGGGGTAGCTTCGGCATCAAAGGCACGTTACCAAATGAGAACACCTAAGTTGGTATAGTTGAAGTTGCAGCGAAAGGAGATGTTTGACAAGGGATACATCAGGCCAAGTGTATCGCCTTGGGGTATACTAGTGTTATTTGTAAATAATAAATATGGTACCCCTAGATTGTGCATTGGCTACCTACTTATAAACAACATAACAATTAAGAACCCGTACCCACTGCTGAGGATTGATGATTTGTTTGATGAGTTGAAGGGAGCAACAATGTTGTCTAAGATCAACTTGAGATTGGGATACCATCAGGTACGCATCAAGGAAAATGATATCTACAAGACTATGTTTCAGACCAAGTATGGCAATTATGATTTTGCTGTAGTTGCATTCGGTTTGACTAATTCTCCAGCTAGATTTATGTGGTTCATGAATAATGTGTTGCATCCTTATTTGAACAAGCTTTTTATTATATTCATTGATGACATACTCGTATGTTCTAAAATTTAGGAAGAACATGTCGTATATTTAGTAGTAGTGTTGAGATTACTAAGGGAGCATCACTCGTATGCTAACATTAACAGTGTACCTTATTTCAGATAGAGGTGCATTACTTGGGACATGTCATTACCAAAGAAGGCATAGCAGTAGATCTAGAAAAGATAACGGCCATCATGGAGTGGGCAACTCCTAAGAATGTGAATGAGGGGAGATCATTCATGGGATTGGTAGGTTACTAGAGAAGGTTCATCAGAAACTTATCACACATTACATATCCTATCACATCATTTCAAAATAAAGGTAAGAAGTTTGAATGGACAAAAGAATGTGCAACTAGTTTTGAGCATTTCAAGTAATTGTTGACACATAGACTAGTGCTAAAGATTACAGATCTCAAAAAGGTGTTTGTAGTGTGTACAAATACTCGCAAGAAAGGACTTGGTGGAGTTCTCATGAAAAAAGGACATCTAGTTTACTATGAGTCACGAAAACTAAATGAGCATGAGTAGAACTATCTGACCCATGATCTTGAGCTAGGAACAATCATACATGCATTGAAGATGTAGAGCTATTATCCTCTTGGAAGGAGGTTTGTACAGATGATCAACCATAGTTAGTTGAGGTATTTGTTTGACCAGCTGAATCTAAATTCCAAGAAAGATAAATGGTTAGCCACCTTTATTGAGTTGGACTTTGAGATTAGATACATCAAATGGAAGGAGAACTGAGTTGCAGGTACTCTTAGTAGCAAGGTACATGTAAATAATATAGAACCTATGAGCTCTTATGGGACAAATATATATGATAGGATCTTGCAAGCAGGACAATGGGATGACAAGTACACGGAGGTCATGCATAGGTTACCACAAAGTGCATGTATAGATGCATGTGTAGGTACATGCATAGGTGTAGGTACATGTACTAGAATGTGTATAGGTGCGAGTACGAGTATAGGTGATTTGGATGTATACTATTGACTCATAACAAATGGCTAGGTGAGATTCAGGGACAAGATGTTTGTAGCGAATTGCAGTGAGCTCACGAAGCTTATCCTCAGGGAGTATCGTATCAAGCCATACTCAAGTCACCCAGGATATCAGAACACATTGACGGTAGTGAATAAGTTCTAATATTGGTTGAATCTGAAGAAGGAAGTGGTAGAGTTCATGGCTATATGTCTCGATTCTTAGTAGGTAAAGGTACAACGTAAACATTGAGGTGGTCTACTACAACCTATTGTGATTCTGGAATGGAAATGGGAGGTAATTTCCATGGATTTAATTATAGCCCTTTTAAGGATAGTGAGACATCATGATTCTGTGATGGTCATGGTTGACAAGTTGAGAGAGGTAGCTCACTTCAATCCAGTGAAAGCTACATATTTCGCCAGTGAGGTAGCACAGGTTTTCATCAGAGAGATAGTGAGATTACATGGTGTTCTTAAGAAGACTATGTTGGACAGTGATGAAAAGTTCACTTCCAAGTTCTACAAGGAGCTATTTTCAGGTTTGGGTATAGAGTTGGCCTTCAGTATAGGATATCGTCCATTGGTAGATGGATACACAGAGAAGGTCAACAAGATCTTAGAGGATATTCGGATGATGTATATGATGCACTAGTAGAAGATATGGGAGAAGTATCTTCCATTGTAAGAGTTCACATACAACAATGGTTCGGAGGAGTCATTAAGGATGATTCTTTTCGAGGCATTGTATGGGTGGATTTGTAATACTCCCATCAACTAGAGTGATCTAGTGAATAGGGTACTTATTGGACTAGATATGTTGGCAGACGTGGTATAAAAAAGGCAAGTTATAGAGAAAAATATAAAGGCAACACATGATAGACAAAAGAGTTATGCAGACCATCACATGGTGTTCAAGGAGTTTTAGGTTAGAGAGCATGTGTATTTGTGCATCAAGCCTAAGAATATCTCTTTGAGGATTAGATAATGTGCCAAGTTTGGACCACGGTATTGAATGCCTTTTGATATCCTTGAGAGGATTGGACCAGTGGCCTATCGACTTGTAGTACCTCCAATAGGGAAATTGCACTATTTTTTCCATATTTCATTACTTAAGAGGTATATAAAGGATGTTGATCATGTTAGTGATTGGTCTATATTATTAGTGGAGCAAGAAGGAGAGTTTTAGCTGGAGCCTCAGTGCATATTGTAGTGGAAGCATCTCATGCTTAGGAATAGAGCCATAGAGAAAGGTAAAGTGTAGTGGAAATACTTTGTGCCTGAAGAAGATACATGGGAGATGTTTGATCAGATGTGGGTGTTGTATCCTAAATTTGTTGCTGATTTAGGCAAATAATTTTTGGTTTGATGTTGGTATATATTTGTCATATGTTTTTCTGATGTTTGTTTATATGTATTTTTGTATATGGATGTAAAAAATGCCATGATATAAGCTATAAAGCTATAATAAATGGTATGGTTGTTATCTTGTCATCTTGTCATGATGCTTTTCTTTTAAGTAGGTCTTTCATTATATATACTACAATGAGCTAAGTTATATATCTCCATGTGTAGTATGTTTGATTTTCAATAATTTTTCGAAGGTATTGGTGAGGTTTAACACCGAGGACAATGTTTCCCAAGGGAGAGGGTTTTGTAATAGCCCTAGTGAAAAGTTCTTGTAATAAAATTTAATAAACGTAAAATAAGACCACAATTAAGGGTGGGTTAGGCGACACTTATTCTAGGTTGAATGTTGGGAAAATATATCCCAGTGTGCATTACTGCATGTGTTTTTCACTAAGGAAATTGGAAAAGGCTAAGGTAAAGGAATTAAAATGAAAATAAGCATTTTTGGAACATTTGTTTATGAAAATAAAGGAAATTAGGAGAAAAGTAAGGTGAAAGGTCACACGTTGCATGTGAGGAGGAAATTTAAGGAATATAATAAAAAATGAAGAAAAGAGAGGCCTCATTAATAAAAAGGCCTCTGGGGATCAGTTGGTAACCTTTCTTCAGTTCAAGTTTTGGAGCCCTCTCATTATTTTCTCTCTCTCACACTCTTGGTCACTTAGAGTTTTCTTGAAGAACTCTAGCTTTGGATCAAGCAAAGGAAAGCAAGCAAAAGGAAATGAAGGAAAGAAAGGATGAAGGAAGGAAGAGTAGGACCAGGAGGCTTGAGCTAGAAGGCTTGTAGGTAACACATAACATGTGTGATTTCCTCACTATTTTTGACATCCATGGATTTTCATATTGGTGTATAGTTCTCTTTCTATTGGTGGCATGGTTTTTCCTAGTTATGACAATGGTTTTTATCCTAGCCATGCCTTTTCTAGATGTCATGGTATGTTGGAATGTTTATCTTAGTTTTTAGCATTGGTTTTTCAGATGGATTTCAAAATCCAAGGTGGAGGTGGTATCAAGGTTCATTCACAAAGGCATAGCAATCCCTTTACTAGTTTTGGCAGGATATATGGTAAGCCTGAGGGAGAAATCTCAATTTAGGGCCTAGTGATCCAAGTTTGGGTTGTCGTAAATACTGTGAGAATCATCTCAATTTAGGGCCTAATGATCTAGGTTATGGTTGTGGAAAAGCCAGAGAGATAAGAAGAAACAATTCCTCAAGGATAGTGATGGTATTTTGGATGGCATTTCAAGTTTGGTTTGATTGTGATTGGAGGACCAATTTTGGTTGGCTGATGGTTCAGTGAGGGTGGAGGTGGTTTAACATCTAGATTCCCTTGGTTGTTATTATATTGATTTATCCATGAGATCCCACATTCATGCTTGGAATATGGCATGAGGGTGATTGGCTTAAAGAAATATTTGGTTCAGCCATGTCTACAGTCAAGTGTTATGTGGAAGTCCTGAACTTACTCAGATTTGCCTATGATTAATGAACGCTAATTTCTCTTGGTTTTGCACTTGTTTATATGTGGATTTATGGATGTTATATCTTTCTTATTTACATGATTTTATGTTATTTATAAGCATGGTTCATTGACCATTCATGTTATGGTTATCTAATATATTTACATGCAATTATTAAGTTGATGGATGTAAGATCTAATTCATGTTATAATAGTTCAATGGAGAAGGTGTTCATCCTTCTTATCATGTTTCGTAAGTTCTTTTAGTAATTCATGATCTGTCTTATATCATATACCTGCAGATTGCATTGATACCAAGTGTTTGACATAATGTCAATTCTGGTTGTGATAGTCAACCCTAGTTGTGAAGTTTATTTTTCATTTTTTGGTCTTGTCATCATGTCTTTGATGGATTCTGAAAGTTATAACAAGTTTTGGGTAGTGGGTAAAATTATGGACTAGAAAAGTGCCTTGAATTCCATGGTTTTTGGCATAGGTTTTCTTGGAAAAGTCCCTCAATGGTGGCTTGTAGAACTATGAGAGCATCTAGAGGTTCCTAGACACTGGCATGATTATAAAATGAGAGTGTCCAGTGTTTAAGAGGCATAAAATACTAGTGGGACCTACGGGCAGGATAGATTAGTGGCTGAGATGTCTTTGGGGGTTCTTATAGCTAAAGTGTAAGGTTTTGTTGATGTGTTTCATGGATTCTATTTCCTCAAGGTCTCTAAGGAGGTTGAATCCCTTATAGTGGCCTCTCTCATTGCATGATTACCCCATTTTTTTGGTTACTTGGGTATATGTGGGAGGAGGATGGTTACAACTTCTTCTTGAACGGTCTCTCAAACTCATCACAAATCAACTTTTATTCTCAAAATCCCTTGACATTCTTGACATCCTCCTACTAAATATCTATTTTCCCTTTAAGATTGAAGGTGCCAATTTTGGCTTTCATCTTCTCTGAGTAGCTATGCAATATGAAGAATTTCTTCATTTCAAGAAATTATGCCTTTGCACCTTCTGACTTCTTCATCTCTCCATAAATGTAGGTGGCTTGACTTTCTTGAACTTCTCAAGAAAGTATTCACTCCTCCTATAAGGATTATGATGGTGATGGATTTGATGATCTATCTTAGATGAGGAACTAGTATGATACACATACATACTAGTCCACCTGTCAAGTGTATCCAATGATCTTCCATCTCTAACTGTGTCTCATTTATCGAACTTGTATTCAGACCAAGACATGCTAACATTGACTCCATTAGTCCTCTCTTCCTACTCTTTATTAATCCTCAACTATCCCTGTCTCTGTAATATGACAAGCTTTGAAGAATCATTGCACTGACTTTTTCCTGCCTTTTCCTGAGCCTTTGCATGTCTTTCCTAAGCCTCAACCAACCAATTTTTGTCTACTTTGCAGCTTTTGATCTCTTCCTTCAAAATCCTCAATGTTTCTTCTATACCTATAGAATACTCATCTCTGTGTTTCCCAATTGATCTATAAGGAGAGTAATAGGAATTGTAGTTTACCATTTCTCTTGTTATCTCTGATTCTCTTCTTCCTGAAAGTACGCCATGCGACATAAACCAAATAGATACCAAAATAAAAACTACAGATCATTGACATTCGTGAGAGTCTTATGTCATCTGCAAAATGTGTCCATATTAGCATGTTACATGTATAATCATAATCATATCAATATAAAAACATTATGCATGACCATACCAACTGTAACCATGACCTCATTCATGACAATCGTAACCTTGACAATATCAAATTTCTACATAAAGAGAGTGTAACCACGGTCTAATACCACCTTGTAACTACCTCCTCCCACATTTACCTAGTTTCATTCATTTCTCGTGGTAAACTTGAGATGAGGGTAACTATGATAAGACTCAACCTCATTTGTGCGCTTAAGGAAATGGAGTTTAGAACTTAAAACTTTACTGACTTCCCTTAGGTGTTGCAAGACCTTAAGGAGCTACCCAACCCATCCAAGTGTCCAACCCCTAAGCTAAACCTATTTTTCACTAACATAGAGCCTTAGCTTCTCCGTTGAAAATGAATCCAATAGAATCTAAGTATCTATTTCCTCCTATGGGCCTACTTTCTAGTGACAATGGACTTTTCTAGTGAGTTATGTGCAAGTGACCCCAAATTCTCAACCACCTTTTCGTCAAGCACATGGAAAGCATGTAACCTAGAGGTCATGAATTCATATCTGAACATAGAGATCTTGAAATTATTTGAGATTTAAGAAGACAAACCAATTACTTCTCACAATATCTATCCTAATTCCATTTATGTCATTCATTTATTTACCATACATTCATTAATTAGAATTTGAGAGTAGCCATACTTAAATTTGTCATATAACCATGCATATAACCAACACATAACCAAACAACAACAATGATAAAACAACCATTAAAGCCAAAAAATAACAAGTATAATTACTTACCAAAAACAAGAGGAACTTATCTCTCATTAACCATATGCAAATTCTAACCAAGTCAGGGACTTCCACATACCACCCAACCATAGTTTGGCTAAACCAAATATCTCTTTCAACCAATCACCACTAGGCCATATTCTAAGAATTAATTTCCAATCTCATGGGATAAACCAATCCATAAAAAAACCAAGGGAATCAATAGATTAAACCACCTCCACCCTCACCATACCATGATCTCATCTAAATGGTCCAAATATCACAAAACTAAACCAATCTTAGATGCCTTAGAATTCCTTTACCATCTCTTAAGTATTTTTCCTATCTCCACCTACCTATTGATGACTTCCCAAAGAAAACCATATCCACCCCCAATCATTCAGATTTTCTTGAGACCACCTCACTATCAAAAATATTCTATCAATCCAAATCTCAACCAAGAAAGAATCCCATCATACCATGGCTATTCGTAAATCACAAGGCAAGCCTAGAAGCCACTCTTTAAAGCTTACAAAACCCATGCCAATGATAAAAAATAAACCAAATACCCACATGCCAATTTCATGTATGTTAAAACAAGTTAGGAAATCATACATGCAACATGTTACCTATAAGTAATCCTGTTGAAGCTATCAGATCCAATATTTCCTTGCTTGATTCTTGTTTTCCTTTTCTTTCCTTGCACTTCCTTTTCTTTCCTTCTTATTCCTTTGCTTGCTTTCGTATCTTCTCCTCTTGGTGCCCTTATCCTCTTTCAGACTAATTCCAAAAAAAACTCACAAAATCCCCCAAACATATTCTCTAATGTATTTTTCTAATTGGTGCCTCTAATTTCTTCATTTTACTTCATTTTCTTTGAATTTCCTCCCCATGTGCAACCTGTGACCTTTCACCTCCTTTTTCTCTGATTTTCCTTTATTTTCATAAATAAAATACAAATAATGTGTTTTTTCCTTTTTAAAGACTTTTCCAATTTCATTTAGCAATAACAAAACAAATGAATAGCCACTAGGATGTCCTTCCAAAAATTCATTTTGGAATATGTGTCTCATGACCTTCTGTCTCATGTTGTTATATGTTCACTTGATTTTCAAATACGGTTTGACTTTGAACATGGGAATTTAATGGAGAGAAAGAAAAACAAACATCCTCAGTGTCAAAGTAATCATCCTAAATGACTTCACGATATTCATTAGAATTCTCTTCCTTCTCATATGATATATCAGAACTAGAAGAAGTTTTGAGAATATTTTCATATATGTTGAAAGAATGATCAATAATTGTCTCTCTTCCTTGATCTAAATTGATTGGAAATTCATTCATGTTAGCTCCTCTATTCTCTGGAATAACTAACGTGGAGAGGAGATGAATTGCTATTGGCCAAAATATCAGGATTAAGAGAGAAATGAGAGTTTAAAGAAATGAACCTTAATATTTCTTTATTTTCAAATTTTCGCATGTTTTTATCAATGCAAATTTTAGATTGACAATTTTATGTGGCTGATCATACTTTCTTGAAGATTGATATCAAGTTGCCCTAATTTTTGTATTTGATCATCATTAGAAAATTCATAAGTTTTTGCAGCAACAAGCACTTTAGTGAAATCTTGATTTTTTACTTGTGCTTGATGATTAACATATTTATTTTGTACTTCTGGTTCTTACCAATTTTCAAATTCAATGATAGTTGATTATTCAAGCATGTTATTTGTATCTTGTTAAAACTGATTATTAGACTCTTCCAAAATTTGTGATGGTGAATCAACATAAAGAGAAAAATCATTACATTCGTCATTAACACTATATGATGTATGCACTAATTGAAGTAACTATCATACACAGTTGATGCAATTTCATCATCGTTGAGATTTTCATCCTCCAAATGTGAATTTTTAGTTATGTTAATCAAAGCATTTGGAAATTCATCAAAGCTTGAAATTATCTGATATGGATTTGGAATACAAGGAATTGGATTGAAATTATCTGATTCTAAACCATTCTATTAACTAAAATTGTGGAAGTAAATCTCTAGATTGAAATTGAAAACAAATTAATTTGAATCTAATCATTAAATCATCTAAAGACTCACTTTTGAATCAAAGAAGTTCCTCAATTTGATCTCATAACGTTTTGTACCTGTAATCCTAAAAAACATGTAAGCAAGTTTTTACGAAACCGTTCAAGTGCGAATGGAGGCAAATGGTATATATTTACACTAGTCTTTAGCATTTCCTATTAAGGCAATACCAAACATCCAGCACATAAAACCTTCTTCAATCTAAAAATTATTACAATTAAAAACACACTAAATAACATGATCATAAGCAAAGATTTTTTTCTTACCATTAAATTTTACCTTTGACAAGAGTTTAACCAGATTTATTGGAGTGGAGGTAGGTGGAAGTCAACTAAAACAATTCCAAATAGGTCATCTTTAAATGATCCATTATAAACATCTTGAATCTTCTAATAAAATTTTATAATAGAAATCTTTCAATAATAATAACTGATCTTTCTCCTTGCACCAACAATGTTGTTGGGCGGAAATAACTTCATTAACCTATTAGGGAGACCACCTGGTCAGAGCCCCAACAAAGCCCTTATCTATTTGATTTGGCAGTTTCAACTGGTTCTATTGGGTCTAGCTACCCCCTATCTCTCACTAATGACTTATGATATATCTAGCTATTCATCAACAAAAAGAGAATTGCCAGGTATACTCTCTTACGGAGCTCTTGCAAGAAATCAACGCTTAAGCTGATTTGATGGATCATCCATGCCACATTAAACTTTTCCCTAGTGTAAGGGTAATTTTAACATGCAATGATAAAACCTACATTTAATTATACTCTAAAATTAAAGAAAAAGAAAAGAAATCCTAAGTCTATCTTGATCAAGAAGATCTAGATATAAGCTAACCCAGAGCATGGTATTTAAATGGATTGGGAATGTGACATGTTTCTTTTATGATGAACATCTAGCTAATGAAATAGTTCTAATAGTTGATATTGTGATTGCAAAAAATAATATGTTCATTGAATTTTAACATCGAATGATTAACCAATAACCCAGGGAAATAGTTCACTTACACTTAATGGTTATTAAAGCATTTTTAGACGACATATTTATGAGTAAATAGTTACTCATAAATTTGATTTAAGCACTTGAGAATATAAGAAAATTGATAATATATCCATGAAACTAACAACTTAGATAGCTAATGAAAAGACTAAAATTCATATTAACAATAATGGAGAACATAAAATAATTTGCATAGATCTATTGTCAGAAAAGATGAATTTTTCATTAGAATAATAGTACTCAAATACAAATTGTTAAACCTTATCTCTTGCTCTGTTTCACAGTTTGATATCCAACAATTCTCCCAAAAGAATCAACTCTACTAATGAGGTGACAAAGTTGTAACAGTACAAACTCTACTTTGTAGCAAGACTAGAATCCTAGGAGAAAAATACACAAATTACTTGGATCTGAGTATCCTCCTTCCTATACTTAAAAACCCTTTACAAAAGTACATAATAGAATTCAAAATGTATAGAAGAGGAACCTTGTCTTCATTTTCAAAGCTCATATTTATAATTTACAAGAAATCTCCAAAATTCGAGAGCTATTGGAATTTTTCTGGATCCATCTATTTTGGAGCAGAAAATCCTCTTCTTCTCCTTTATTGGTGCAATAATATTACTCAAAAATATGATTTCCTCATTCTCTCTGACTGATCTCCTACCAAAATAACATTCCAACCAATTAAAACTTCCCAACAAAATTAAAAAACAAAATTGGGAAAGTAAAATTCTCAACAAAATTGCCAAATATAAATTACTTTGGATAAGTAAAATTAGAGATTTTCCATGCTATTATTGCTTTGTATAGAAATTGGAATAGCACTTCAGAAATTTTAGGAATAATAAGTGACAACAATTTCTTCAAGCCAATAAAATTTTCCAAAATCAAATTTAGCAGAACCAATTATTGTTGCAAATTCGTTACTTAGACATTTGCTAAATTTTCAGGCCATTCAATATTCATATCTTATTAGGCTTATATTTCTAGTTTATTGACCACATTTCTATATTTCCAATGAGCCATTCTCGACCTCATTTCGCCAAGCAAAACTCAAGATATGAGTATCCAATGTCAAGGTATCAAAACTGCGAGTGTGCTAGAAAATGGATCCCGAGGGAAAAATTAGGAATTTTTAATTAAAAAACTAATTTTAAACTACGGGAAAAAAATTAATTAACTATATAACTAAAATTAAAAATTATTAATTACAATCATTAAATTAATAAGTTAATAAAAAAACGTTAAATTAATAACAAATTAATTAAATTAAATTATATTAATTATAAATTAAAAATTATATTAAAAATAAATTAAAGATGATTTAATAAAATAAAAATAAAAAATAAATGCCTTTTTGCTCCATTGAATTGGCCATGACGGAACTAATAGTGGGAGGTGTAAGGGATTATAAGACGGAGTTCTAAGGGTAGTTTACAAGAGTCATAAGAAGGAATAATGGTTATTGGGACATGGGAGAGATAAGGTGAGGGATGTTGAGAAGAGTCTTGGGAGTTAGACAATCCTAGTAGGACAAGGAATATGGGAGGGAGAGATAAAAGGTTTATGGGAAGATGGGATTCTTGGGAAGTTGAGAGATGGGAAGTGAGGCAGGAGAGGAGGGAGGCAAGGCCCACGTGACGTGGGTCTTCCTTCCAACAACTACAACTACTTTAATTTAATGTTTTTTCAAGATCCCAATTCTCATAACTTCTTGAAATTGTAATTAAAATGGATTTTCATGACCGAGGAGTATATATATATATATATATATATATATATATATATATACAAAAGTAAGTTATATTTTGTCAATAGTTATATAGTTTCTTCAATCTAGTGGTTTTTTAAGGAGACTTAATATTAATAAAATTAATCAAAATTTAATATTGATATAAATTAATTATCTTATAGAAAATTAAAGTGATATATATCTTTTACATTTTTAGTTAAGGTGGTAAAAATCAATCAAACATTGAATGAGCGCCATTTGTAAACTGTAAGTCCAAATGAGATGAAACAATAATTGAAGAAAAGCTAACAAAAAATCAAAATTAAACTAGCAATTAAAATGAAAATACAAAGAAGATTAAAATCTCACAAAAGTGAGAGGCGATATGGCTACTCCTTTGACAGGGTTTCAGTACGTGCAGGGACTCTTGGCTCCCATCGATCGGTCAGCAGGCTTCGGGGATCCCTCGAAGGTTCTTGAGTGGCATTCTACTCTCAAATCACCATTTTTGGTTTTTCTTTACTTTCACAAGGCCATCAAAGGCGAGCTGGCTATGCCCCACAGGGAGGCGCTGGCTTTTGAGAAGGAAAGCGACGGCGAGGCTCGTTCCCTGCTCGATCGTTTCCTCTTGCTATGGGTCATTTACAAGCACCACAACAATACTGAGGACGAGGCATCCACTGTGTGCATGACGGGAGTGAATGGTCTTGTGGGTTCCTGGCTAGTGAAGGGCTTCCTCAACCAGGGTTTCACCGTTCATGCTTCAGCGAGCGATTCAGAGAACGAGATGAAGATGCGCCATCTCCTAGACATCCCGGGTGCTGCAGAAAGGCTTAAGCTCTTCCAAGTTGAACGGATAGGGGAAGGAAGGTTGGACGCCGCTGTCAAGCTCCTCCTCATCGATCATGCATGGCCCTTCCGACTCCCAGAAACCCGCAGTCAGGATATTGGGGTTTGTGACACTGTCAGCGATGGTTGGGCAACCCCATTTTATGGATTGGCAGCCCCATTTTATGGATCTGGCATCCCTAGGACTCTCGCCTCCTCTCATCTCGATCCCCTGCGGTAAAAGCAGGAAAAGAAGACCCTGCAAAGCTCCAGCCGCCTGCTGTCTCAGATCGGGAGAGGCAAGCAGATTTCTGCTCTCCCTGCCTCATTCCAGATCTTGATCAAGCTTATCTATGGCAAAACCCTTCTGCAATGGGTGAGAGCGTCGGATCAAGTGCAAGACCTCAAGCAGGCTCTGGAAATCAAGCTGGGGATTCCCTCTGCAGCACAACGACTTCTCCACGAAGGTAAACAACTCGAGGATCTTTACCCCCTATCTTTTTACAGCATTAAGAGAAATACCTCCATTGCTCTTACCCTTCGTCTAAGAAGGGGGGCTGCAAGACAATCATCCTCAACTGAGGTGTTTTCTTACAAGGACGTTGTCCATGCAAAGCTGCCTAAGAGAACAGCTCCACCTGGTCAAGCTCCCAAGCCTTTTCTGGTGGACAAACTGGAGGAAACCCCCTCCATAGAAATAATGCATCCTTCGCTAGATGAGCAAACCCAGCATTTTACAGATAATGGCATTATCTACAGGTTTAATGGGCTATGGCCATGCACAACAGACCTCTACCAATGGCTCCATGCTAACTGGACCAAGAACTGCAAGGTTCTTCTATGCTCAAAGGGATTTTTCATCGTAGTCTTTGCCTTCGATGAAGACTATCAAAAAGCCTTAACTGGTGGCCCATGGTTCTGGGGAGTTGCTAGCTTATTCCTCATGCCTTGGTTCCCAGATTCTGATCCCTCTATAGCATTTATCACCAAACTCCCCATTTGGGTCAGACTTCGAAACCTCCCAGCGAATCTATGGCACTTTGCAGTATTCCAAGGGATTGGCAACTCTCTAGGTAGCCTTTTAGACACAGACATCTCTAGATGGGAAAAGGGCTTATACACTTTTGCCAGGATTTGTGTAGAAATAGACATAAGCAAAGGACTCCCGGACCAGATCAATCTCAAAATTGGAGATTTTCATTGGACCCAAACCTTGGATTACGAGAATACAGCCTTTCGTTGCCGCAACTGCCATCATACAGGTCACCTTCAGAGCTCATGTCCCACGATGCCAGCCCAAAAGAAGAAAGCCAATACTAAGCAAAAGTCCAAAAGCTTGACGCCTCATGATCCTCCCCGCATGGATTATTTTGACTTCAGCTCCAATGAAGAGGAAGAGTATATGGAAAGTGTGGCAGCTGCGTCGGCACCGGATCCATCCCCGACAGGTCCAGTGGATTCATCCGTCATACCAGCCTCACAGAAAAGAATCCATGATTCCTCCACCTCGGAATCAGATAAGGAGACCTCTCCATTAGCTCATCTCAGTTTGCAAATTATGCCAGCTCAGCAAAGCCCTCCTGAGTGGGTCAAAGTTGGCAAAAAGAAAGGGAAAAAGTGTAAAATAGTGGACTTTGCACATGTTGGGTAGAATCCTCTGTTCAGATCCTGCTCTTTTGTTCTTCATGTTTATTCATGCTCATCACTGTTCTCTACTCTTTCTCTCTTAGGAGCCAAGGTGGACTACCAATCCTTTCCGGCTGCCTTTGTTCTTACTTCTCCTATTTGTAACCTCGCATTGTACCATACGTTCTCTTAATAGATTTAGTTTTTTACTGAGAAAAAAAAAATCTCACAAAAGTGTCACACAATTAACCAAATAAAAGCATTAAAGGGTGATATAACCAAAATTTATTTAGAGGGTCCCCATTGTTATTGTGAAGATAAAAATTTGGGGAGTTTGTGATTTTTCAACAATGCCCTCACATGGAAGAAAATCCTAAAAGGGTGAAACTTGTGAAGTCTTTGCAACCTGATTGCAAAAAGAGGTACGTTGACTTATTTAAACAATTTAATAATGTTTTCGCGTGGAGATATGAATACTTGAAACCTATGATAGTTCCATTATTCAAAACAGGATACCATTGAAAGTGAATCCTAATCCATTTGTTCAAAAACTTGAGAGATTTAATTATTTCCTGTTTCCAACAATAGAAAAAGAAATTAGAAAATTATTGAGTGGAAAGATCCTAATCCCACTGAGATATTCCTAGTGGGTGGTGAATTCGGTACCTTTCTAAAAGAAGAATGGAGATATCTAATTCTGCTTAGATTTTATGAACCTAAACCAATGTTCGTTGAAAGATAATTATTCCCTTTCTAAGAGGGGTCACTTGTTGCAAAAGGTGATAGGAGCGTTTACAATATCAATGATGGATGTCTTCCTGGGTTACAATAACATGTCAATGCACCTTGATATCAAAGATAATAGAAAATTTACAACACCATGGTGTACATTTATGTATGATAGAATTCCTTTTTGGTTGATGAATGCAGGGGATACATGTTAAAGAGCTATGAATATTGCATTTGTGGGAGAGAGAGACCAGTTCATACTTATCTATTTAGATTACATGATTGTTTTCTCCAAATCAAACAAATACCATCTAAAGCATTTCAGACAAGCCTTACTCAAGTGTAGGAAGTTTATTCTTTCATTAAATCATATGAAGTCCTTATTTTCATTGCAAGAAGGGAAATTGTTTGGAGAAATTGTCTCAAAAGGTGTTTGAATTGACCCAGATTGAGTGGAAGCTATTTCAAATCTTTCCCCAGAATAAAAATGAAGTTCAATCCTTCTTGTGTAAGATTAACTTCTTGCATAGATTTATTACAAATTTTGTGGAACTCTTGAAATACATTACTAATATCCTTAAGAAAGAAAGTCAAATTATGTGGACTATATAAGGGTGGGAATCATTTGACTAGATTAAGAGATCCATCATGGAAGCCCTAGTTCTAGTGAGTCCTGATATCTATAATGAGTTTCAATTTTCTTTGTTTGCGTATGAATGCACTATAGCAGCAGTTTTTCAGCAAAATGATGAAGAAGGCCATGAGAAGCATATAGCTTTCTTTATCCGTGGTTTGAGAGATGTTGAGTTACAATACATTGTTTTGGAGAGGTAGGCATATGTTATGGTAAAGGTTTTAAGGCATTTCAATAATATGTGCTACACCCCAAGGTTCTAACATATGTACCATATGCAGTAGTGAAAGAGATCCTTATTCAACTTGATAATGATGTGGAAATCGAGCTGACTAAGCTAGTCAAATAACAAAGCTGCAAGACTATGATGTGGAAATCGAGCCGACTAAGCTAGTCAAGGGTGAAAGGCTATCCAAGTCGTTGATTAAAGAAAATCATGTTGTGCTGGAAACATGCAATAATAGAGATCTTTGCGACATATGTGGACAGGAGAATCCATAAGAACCTCCTTCTTCGAATGAAGAGAATCCATAAGAACCTCTTCATCATGGACAAGAAAATCCACAAGAACCGCTCCTTCTAGTGGGAACGAATACACAAGAACCCTTCTTGAAGGACCTTTCAAAATTCTAAAATTATCCCTAGTATATGAACATCCTCTTCTTTTTGTAGAATATGGAAAGACCATCCAAGCTATTGGAGGGGAAATGTAGTTATTTAAAGCTACAAGAAATCAAAGACTGCATTTTCGTTGAGGGGTTTGTGTAGAAGGATCCTATTGGAGTTGTACTCACTTATGTAGCTGTTGATGGCATTGGAATATGTCAACCAAGAGGGTCCCTCTGGTTTGATATCTCATTTAGACGTCACATTGTTTGGAATAGGATCACCATCAAGTATATTGTCCCAAATTCCATATATTCTTATAGGTTTCATTGGCTGCAAATTTCAGCACAAGAGAGTCATGCACAAGTAATCTCAGATTAGCAAATGAGTATTCCTGGAGAGTGTTTGGTTGTATATCTGTCCAAATTATTCTACTATAGAGGGAAAGAAAAGTGAGCCTCTAAGAGAAAGGTAATAGTACCATCCTAGTAGAGAGAGATACACACAAGATATCCGTCTAACATCTAGCTAAATAGTCCATAAAGATACAATGGTCATTACAACCATTATGAATAAGAAATATATGTCTGACATCTAAATGAATCCACAAGAATTTGACAAATATAACAACCATTATCTGTAACATCCAATGGAATAGTCCACAAGAATTTGACAATTATAACAACCATTATATCACATTGTCAATTAGATAAGCACTAAAATAACCAAAATAGTTAAACTAATTTAGTACAAGTGAAAAAAAGAATGAATTATAAATATTCATAGAAAAGTATTACAAATATTTGCAATCCATGCATGAAAATGTGTTAGCCATTAGGCTTCAAGTATTAAGTAAAATTCAATAGAAACATGTGTTGTAACATTTTTTGGTTTTGATAAGATAGAAATTTTTAAAAATGTTAATTTAGGATGTGGACATAATAATAGTGGGTAAAATGTTTTTGGAAAAAATATCTTGATGATGATGCTCATATCAAAGAAAATGTTAGGTTAGAAAGGAAAGAAAACAAATAAACTCCGAAAGTGAGCAAGTCTAAATGCCACTACTATTTCTTCTACAAAATAATGGTTGTCTGCAACTTGTTTTAAATTCCACAACCCATGAGAGTCAAATAATTCAATCTTGAATGCTTCATGCTTTGAATTTGATGTTATAGATAGAAAAAAAAACCTGGCCAAACTGTTTAATCTTTGCAGATCAATAGTTAGGTAGAGAATAATAAGGTGCTCCTTAGTTTCATTTGAGCCCTTGGATGTTATAAGGTTAGAATTAGATAGTTTTCTTTTGTAAAAAAGAAAGAAAGAAAGGAAATGGATTTTCTAGCTTAAATGCACCCATTAAGTGAAGAAAAAATGATAGGATGAGAAAAGGGTAAGTAGAGAAATGTTGCAAAAGTATGATCATTGATCGGACAAAATGTACATTTATCATGTTTTACCATATGTTTCTATGTCCAGGAGGCAATTACATAAATCAAATGAAGGCCTATAAGATGAATTAATTAACTTCCCATTCATCTCCATTCCTCCCTATATTCACTAATTTCCCCTTCCCACCTTTATGCATTCATATTCATTCATTTTCCATAAAAACCCCTTTTCCTAAGGTAAAAATCCTTTTTGCCTAGGAAAATTGAAAATCCCATGTTAAGTCCCCTTTTACCCAAAGACCCACAAAAAGTTGTTTGGCCTAAGTATTAATGTATTGATGCAAAAAGCAAATAACCCATGAAAAACATTATACTTAGAATATTTCCCCTTTTCTGCTCATATTTTCATATTAACACTAACCTATGGTATTAGACCCCTAAAAGTCCCTTTCCCCTTATATTATTAAATCACTTTATTAAATAACCTGAAACCCTTAGTTTTATAATAAAACTATGTATTTTATAACATATCGCATAATCGTGGATCGCAAGCCTTTCAATGTAATGCACCCTCTGCCATTGTGATATATGATGCGTGGTACACTCGGAACTCAAATAATATATTTCATATTTCATACCATATTGCATTCGCCTGCATTGCAAGTCCCAACAAAAGTAATAAACATTTGTCGTTGCGATATACGATTGCGGTGGGAACCCGAACTTGACGCAATATATATCATAACTCATTGCCATTTAACATCCACCTTCATCGCAAGTACTGACTAAAGCAGTAACCCTTTGCCATTGCAATCTCCGATATGCAATGGGAAACCGGACCGGAAGCAGTATTAACCACAATTTATTTCCATATCACGTCCAACCCCTATCGCTTTCCTATGTGATGGGCCTTCCCCCGCTAAATTGCGATTGCGATATGCGATATGAACCAAAACCCAATATCAATTATCTTCCTGAATTCATAAAATTTCAAGTCGGCCATATGGGTTTTGCAAAGCTTTTCTTTGATAAATATTTTCTTATGATTTTAACAAAGAACCAATGTGAACCTTTGTTTAACTATAAAACACTGTTAATTTGGGTTTTCAACCATAATAAAGACCATAGCTGCTATAATTAATCATTTGGACCATCCGCGCTACTCTTTTGCTCCACCACCATCTGATCAAGTCCATTGAAATCCAATTACCCTCGGCAATTTCAGGTTGGATCTTTGCACTGGCATCACCCACCCAAAAAGTGGTATTCCACTTACCTCCCTTGCTACGTCTCAAGCTCAGATCATTTCAAGTGATCCCCTCCCAAAAATCCCCATGCCTTATAAGCAGTGTGATGAAAAGCAAAACTGTGTATCGCATAATGACAAAATAGCCACTATTCATTTTGCGCCATAATTCAAATAGAAGATTGTTCTTCCATTTAAACGTAAAAATCAAAATTTTGATCTGTTTTACCTATTTTCACAATGAAACCTCCATGAAATGTCTGCAACTAGAAAAACAATTATTTTACCTTCCAATATGCTTTGGACTCCTTCCAATATCCCTTCAACCTCTATAAATCCATTGAAGACCTTCTCTGTCACCTATATTTTTCTTAACGGTTTCTGTTTTTCGCAAGTAAAACTTCTATTCCAAGCTTACAAAGAAAAATCCTACAGATAGTTTGAAGGCAAACCTGAAAGGATTTATTGTTCAAAAACATAGTAAAAGCCTGAAATGCACAGTAAAGGTAAAAAGGAACATAGTAAAGGTTAATCAGCAAGGTCAAATTATTTTCATAGAGTTTAAAGAGTATCAGATGAAAGATCAAATGAAGAAATCTATGAAGCATAAAGGATTCAAACACTCAAGCATCTTAAAAGGGAAAAATATCAAATCACAAAGCCAGCACAACCTAAATAAAAGGGACAGCATGAAGTAGTTCAACAGTTGCCCCTATCTTCTTATATGAATATCTTTCCTTTCTTAGAATAAATCTTAATTAGTTTTAGGATATTTCCTTAGTTTCATTATTGTATAAATAACTCTCCTCTAGACTTATTATGGGTTCAAAGTTTAAGAGTCATTACTCATTGCTTGTTAAGTTGTGATTGTTCATTCTACTTTGAACCTAATTACACCTATGAAGGAAGCTTTTGTAGACACTTGATGTACTTAGACTTTCTGGAACCTTAATACAAAGAAGAGGATTCTGAATTTGGTTTTGCACAGTTTGTGTTATCCTGTAAGTTTTTCTAGTTATCAATGATTATGTCTTTCTTCATATGTTTATGACTTGTCGAGATATCTAGGTAAGAATAATTGTGTCTCAATAAATTCCTATAAGCTCCTGAAGTGATTATTTATTAAGGGAATGGATTAATGAATTGTCTGTTTAGCTAATCCCCTCTAACCAATAAATCATCAGCATCTTATGTAAGATTAAGTATATTGCCTTGAAACTTTGGAACATAGTTTAGAAGGTTTTCACACTTATGATTGTTCTATTTTATAGTTTGGAAACTATGATAATCATATTATTTTTTGTCTTCTTCTCACCACTATTTTGATCTATGTCACTGTGTAAAGCTTTATAGCAACCCTTTTCTGAAATATTAATATAACCCAAAGGATTAAATATTTCAATTCTACATCTATCTTAATTCATTGCTCTTCCAAAACTAAAACTGAAAACCCCAAAACAATTATTTTAGATGCTCTCGCATTGGTAGTTGACCTACTACTATCTCAAAGGTACAACATCAGACTGGCACTGTTGTCGGGGATTCAAATTTCTTTTAAGTTTCCCTTGGGAAATTGATATTCATTCATTCCTTTCCTTTGAAGGTGATTAAATGATTTAGAAAGGTTAAAATCATTCATGTAGCCGACTCCACACTCCCAAACTGGCACCTTTTAAACATACCAAATGTCATTCAGAAGATGACATAGTTAAGCCTCTGTCAGATCCTAAAAGGCTTCTGATAATAGCCAATTCTAAAAGGGGACATCAACCTTCATCTTCTTCCTCTTCAATCCTACAGTCTCAATAACTAGAATCATTTGATCCCTATAGTAATATCCCAGCTAATCCTGATTACTCTCGTTTATCATGTAGGGTTGCTAAACTTCTAGATAAAGGAGTTGATTTTAAGTCAGCATACCTTATTCATTCATTAGAATCTCATCCAATACCCACACTACCACCAAGATCACCTAGAACAAAATTTGATTTGGTTGTCAATCTACTAGAATATAAACCCATAGATTTCATATCCCCTACCACCTATCATTTTCCTTCCATTTTTGACTAACCTAAAGCTTCTTCTTCTAAACAATCTGAGTAGACCTTTTATATATATTCTAATCCTCTATTTGAAACAAAAGAAGGTATTCCTTCATAGGTCCCAAGGTTACTTCTTAGGACTCCTTTGAAGTATTTCAAGAGATCTCCTCCTTCATCTCCTCCTTCACCTCCAACTAGTCCATCAACCCCTGAATCACCATCTTCTTCCTCTACTTTTTCTTCATCTTCTACATCCACACAAACACCTCATACTCCACCTAGACAACCTCATACACATCAAGCACCTCATACGCCACCTGTTGTCATGGCTTTCCGGCCAATTGTACATGCTAGATATGCTGTCTTAGTCTTACCTAATAACCTTGATGCATTCCCAGCTGCATACTTAAACTACCTTCCCAAGTATAATGGAGAAACTGGTCCCTCAGCTGAAGACCATCTTCAAGCTTTCCTAGACTTTGTAGACAACATGAATATTGAACAAGAAAACGTTTATATGAGATTGTTTGTATAGTCACTTGAAGGAAATGCGAGGATTTGGTTTAGGCAGTTACCAACAACGACCATTATAAATTGGGAAGAGCTTACAACCATATTTAAAAATCAATGATGTGTGAAAAGGGATCCTCTTTACTTCCTCACATAGTTTGAAGATATTAAAAGGAACTTTGGTGAACCAGTATAAGATTTTACCGAAAGATTCGATAAACTCCATCACAAAATGCTTGCTTATTGTAAGCCCCCTGTAGTAGCAGCTAAGTTTATATTTTCTAAATCTTTTGATGATGACTTTGTGATTATGCTATGAGAGGTAACTTCAAGAACTCTTGAATATATGAAAACAAACGCTATAGAAGTAGAAGCAAATAGGGCAGCCTCAATTTCCTTAAAACTTAAGGAAGAAAATGCCCAAAGAAAACTCAAATATGTTGAAGAAGCCTCTAGTTCCTCTTGTTGGGTTGTGTTAAATTCTTTCCATGACTAGCCCATGTAGTTAACTGGGGGTTAGATTGGGGGAGGTCATAGGGGGTTTGAGGGGCACCCGTAACCCCACTTATGGGGTCTGGGGCAGCACCTCGGTAAATTTCTTTTTTGGACCCTATGTTAGGTTAAGCAGACCCACCTCTAGTTTTGTCAATGATTTTGGCACATGTTTTTGGACACGATGTTTTTCACTCCATGGTTTTGGACGCGATGGTTTCTTGGTCCATGGTATTGGATGCTTCAGCATTTTTAAATATGTATTGTAACATTGGAAGGAACATAATGAAATGTCAAGCTGTTAGTCCCGGTTTTGGGATACAGGGGAAAATCTCTGTGTATATGTGTTTTAAGTGTTATGCTCTCACATTGTTTATTTTCTGTGTTTTGGAATTCATATGTAGGTAATTTGTGTATGTGGTTAAAACTTACATTTGGTATCAAAGTAGTTTTGGCTTCAAGGGGATGCTTTTGTTGCTGAGGGGTTTCACTCAGGGCTTATGGTAAACCCTGTTCAGTGGGAGATCTGTGAGATCGATTCTCATGGTCAAAGAAGATGGTGAGTAGTGGAAAGATAGAGGTTGAGAAATTTAATGGTGAGAGTTTTGAGTTGTGGAAACTTAAGATGGAGGATCTGTTGGTGGATAAAGATCAGTGGATCACAGTAGATTCGGGTACTAAACCAACCGGAGTGTCTGATGAAGAATTGAAGAAGTTAGATCGGAAGGAAAAGAGAACAATACGATTATGTGTCTCAGATTCAGTATTGTTGAATGTATCAGGGGAAGCTACGACGAAGTCTTTGTGGGATAAGTTGGGGACTTTGTACCAATCTAAGTCTCTAGTGAATAAACTATCCCTACGGAAAATGTTTTATAACCTGAGGATGAAAGATGGAGACTCAGTGACAAAGCATCTGAATGCATTTAACACTGTGGTAAGTCAGTTAGCATCTATTTATATTAAAATTTCAGATGAAGATAAGTGCATTAGTTTTTTGTGTTCTCTACCATATTCATGGGATAGTCTGGTTATTGCAATAGGTAGCAATGTAACTGCCTTGCAGTTTGATGAAATAGTATTAGCATTGCTGATGAAGGAGATGAGACGGAAAAATATGGAGAGACAGAATGGTGATGCCTTGTCTATACAAGAACGGTCTGAGAACAGAAACAAAGATAAGTCATCGAGTGGGAGATCTAAATCTAGAGGGAGATCTAAATCTCCACGAAAACCTATAAAGGTGGTGTGCTTGAAATGCAAAAAGGAAGGGCACTTCAAAAGGGACTGTAAATTTAAAGCTCATGATAAAGGAAATGGATTTGATGATGCTCCTTATGTAGAGGCGAAAACCACCTCAAATGAAGGTGGGGATATGTACTTGGCTTCTTCAAGTACACATGTAGATCATGAGGCATGGTTGATTGACTCAGGTGCATGCTTTCACTTCACTCCCCATAGAGAGTGGTTCTGTGAGTATGAGAAATACAATGGTGGTGATGTTCTCTTGGGGGATGAGAGGAATGCTAAAATAATTGGTCAGGGAAAATTAAAGTTGAAGTTGCATAGTGGAAGGGTTAGAACACTTCCAGGTGTTCTACATATTCTCGCATTGGCTAGAAATCTAATTTCTGTAAGAAATCTAGATGATGGAAGAGTAAAGACAATGTTCGAGAAAGATACTTTTAAGATGGTTGGGGGAGCACTGGTATTGATGCGAGGAGTTTGGATTGGAATTATGTACAAGCTGCAAGGTAGCATTGTTGTTGATGGATGCAACAGTTCTGTGGTTCCTGAAAATGGAGCTGAAAGTCTAGTGGTCTGTGGAGAGAAGACCATGTTGTGGCATCAAAGGCTTGGACATAATGGAGAGAAGGGCCTTCAAATACTTGATGGTAAAGGTATGGTAGAAGGTATGAGTAATAGCTTTGTAAATTTTGATTTCTGTGAAAATTGTGTATATGGGAAGCAAAATTGGGTGAGTTTCCCCTCTAGTGGGAAAAGGGTGAAACAAATATTAGAGCTTGTGCGTAGTGATGTGTTTGAACCTGTGAAGGTTCCATCACTAGGTAAGTTTGTGTACTATGTATCATTTATAGATGACTTCTCAAGGAATACATGGATTTATTTCCTTAAGAAGAAATATAAAGTCTTTGACAAGTTTAAAGAATTTAAGGCTCTGGTGGAAAATCAGACAGAGAAGAAGATAAAGGTGTTGAGGATAGATAACGCTGGAGTGTTTTGCAGTAAGTAATTTGAATAATTCTGTAAGAAGTGTGGTATAGCATGATAGAAGAATACACCATATACACCTCAACAAAATGGAGTTGCAGAAAGAATGAATAAGATGTTAAGGGAAAGGGCAAGAAACATGATGAGTGGTGTTAGGTTAGGATAGGAATTCTGGGCATAGGTGGTGGATACTACATGTTACCTGGTCAATAGGTCACTTTCATTAGTGTTGGAGGATAAGACTCCATAACAGGTATGGATTGGTAAGAAACCCTCTCTTTCACATTTGAGGGTATTTGGATGACATGCATATGTATATGTTCCAAAGGAGAAACGAACCAAGTTAAATAGTAAATCTGAAAAGTGCATCTTTATTGGCTATAAGGATGGTTCAAAGGGTTATTTCAAAGGGTTATAAGCTTTGGAACCCAGTAATAAGGAAGGTTGTGTATAGCCGAGATGTGGTGTTCAGAAAGGTGAAAGATGTTATTAAACATGAAGTCCAACCAAAGGAACCTAAGAAGATAGAGTTTGAGCTAAAGGAGGAAGAATAAGACTCTACAGTAGAGGAGGAATCAAAAGACGAAGAGCCACAAACTCTAGGTGTAAGAAGATCAGTTCAAGAAAGAAGGTAGCCAAAAAGGTATAGTCCATCTACTTTCTATTCAAATTTTTCTTTATCTGTTACCGATGATGATCCCAGAACTCTGAAGGAAGCAGTGGATTCAGAGGATAGAAAACTTTGGAAAGAGGCCATGGTTGATGAAATTGCGTCTTCACACAAAAATGAGGCTTGGGATCTGGTGGAGTGGCTGGTTGGAGGGAAACCCATTGGCAGCAAATGGGTGTTCAAAAAGAAAAAAATGTAGAAGGAGAAGTGGAGAAATACAAAGCTTGTTTGGTAGCAAAAGGTTATTCCCAGGTGCCGGAAACTGATTTTGGTGATATTTTTTCTCATGTTGCCAAGGTAACTTCTATTAGATTACTTTTATCTATTGCTGCTACTTTTGATTTTAAGGTAGAATAGATGGATGTGAAGACAACATTTCTTCATGGGGATCTAAAAGAGGAGATCTACATGAAGCATCCTAAAGGCTTTGTAGTGAAGGGCAAGAAAGAACTAGTATGCAAGTTAAAGAAGTCTTTGTATGGGTTAAAACAATCACCAAGGATGTGGTATTAGAAATTTGATACATTTATACAAGGACTTGGCTTCAGCAGAAGCAATGCAGATGACTGTGTGTATTTTAAATTAATTGGTGACCGTGTTATTTATCTGGTCTTATATGTGGATGATATGTTGCTAGTTGGAAATGACAAAGAAGTTATCCAAGATTTGAAGACCCAATTGTCCTCCAAATTTGACATGAAAGATATTCATGTTGCAAGCTATATTTAGGGCATGGAAATTAAAAGAGACCAGGCAAAGAGGAAGCTCTAATTAAAACAGAGGAAGTATGTCGAGGCAATGTTGCAGAGGTTTAATATGCAGGATAGTAAACCAGTGAAGGTTCCTATTCCTGTAGGTGTGATGTTATACAGTGTCCGAAGAAACAAGAAGAGGAAGTGGACATGTATCGTGTTACATATGCAAGTGTAGTCAGTAGCTTGATGTATGCAATGTTCTGTACTGGATCAAACATTACATGCGCGGTGGGAGTATTGAGTAGGTTTATGTCAAAACTAGGAAAGGAGCACTCGACAACAGTGAAGCGGGGTTTCAGGCATTTGCATGGCACTAGTGATTATGGTTTGTGCTACCAAGGAAGACAAAGATTGGACATAGTGTTGGATATTCATGGCTTTATTGATGTAGACTAGGCTGGAGATCTGGATCATGTTAGAGCCTAAATCTACCTCAGGCTGAGAAAGGTAGGATCTAGGGTAACATCAAACCACAGTTAACCTGGTAGCTAGCCTACCAGGTCGGGAGAGGGCTCTCTCCTGCCAATCTCTGATATGATGACTGATCTTAGGCTAGGTATGTATGCAAAAGAGTTTGATTGAATTTAATGATGTTTTTTTTGGCTCGGAGGGAAAGGCAGATTTGGGTTTGGGAATGAGGCTCAGTTTTGCAAAGATCTCTCTGGGGCAAGATAGGCAACTGATTTTGGTACTTCAAATTAAATGAGCTGTAGAGATTTAGATAAGTGAGGAGTTGAAGGGGGCAAGAAAACCTCAGGGATCCTCTTCAAATAGCTAAAAGCATCAGGAACTAAGAAAACCCTAAGTAGAGCACTGCAATTTCAATTGATTCTACCTATACTCTTGTTTGTTTCAGTTAAGAAGAAAAAAAGATATATAATGACATATATAAAAGATAAATGAAATGTACAATTATAGAAAAAAGCACTATACCAAAACAAATTTCCAACCCTGGTCTTTATTCCTTAGCCAAAACTGTTGATATGGGTATACAACGAAGCTCCCAGCTTTCTCAAAATTGCAACCATGCTAATGAGTGAAAAATCACAAGATATAGACAAACCAAAACTCATCCTAGCCTCTAGAGGTAGAGCTCACAAGTTTAGGGGTTGTTCCTTTTAATTCTAAACTAAGAACTATAAATTAGGCAGTGGAACAACTTGCCTCTAGAAACTAGGGAACTGATTCATTCAGTTGCAAACTACTTTTTGATAGATGCATCTATATCCATGAGTGAAAATTTGACATAATTACAGATAGATCCATCAATTTAAATCAAATTACATCATAATTTTGGCATTAAGAAGGAGAAAAGTCAAAATGTCAAGTAGTTGGGCGTAAAGCAGAGTATACTTGGTCAAACTGAGCAAAATTTCCCCAATGGGCTACGCTGATTTGTCTATGCATATCGCCTATTTATAGCCACTTTTTGAGGCCTTCCTAGTGTCCAAATATGGTCTAAGTATGCTTTTTGGAAAGTTCTACGTGTCTACTCTCCCGAACAAGTGGAATTTTTTAATTTGGCCTCGATTTACCTCTCTAAAAATGATTTCTCCCAACACTGCTTCCTTTATGTCAAAATAGGGGCAGTAAGGTCATTTTTTGGGTTTTTTTCTTCCTTTTTGAGGGCCCAAAACCTGTCAAAATTTCTTGGCCATTGGTAGGCAAGCATATTTCTTCATGACAAATCGAAAAGTGCTGAGTCTCTATCATTTTGAGGCCCCCATCAAAAGCGAGCGCCAGGTGGCGTGGCGCATAGGGCAAAAAATTCTGTGTTTGAGCCCAAAATTTCCAAAAATGCAAAGAGTGTCCGAAGTTTTTTGAAATTTGGGTTGAATATTCTCCATAAAGATATTTGTTGGGCCAAGAAAGTGTCAACCAATATAGAAAGTCAATCTTGCTCCTTTCACCTCCTCGATGCCCTTTTCAACTTTGCTTTCAAGCTTCTCATTCTCGTGTTGCAACTTTTATTCCTTGCCATGTAATTATAGGACATATGCCTCAACATTGCTTTCTCCTTGTTAGCCTTCTCTAGCAAACTTTCTAAGTCGATATTCACTCTGTCAAGCCATGATGCTCGATCGGCATTGATTTCTTGCTCAAGTGATGTGAGCTTCACCTTCCTCCTTTTGGTAGCTTGGCAGTTTTCTCGTAGTTTTGCAATTCCATAATCATTTGCTGCTCTTCAAGATACTTGTTTCTTTGCTCCAAGTAAGTTATTATCAACTTAGCTCTTTCTAAGTTGAGGGACAAAGCATTGATGTCTGCCTATTGCTCCTCGATGACCTCTCTAAGCTTTGAGTTTTGTGACACTAAATCAGTGTCATCATCCTCAATGATAATGAAATCAGTCTCCTGCTCACTTGAAGGCCCCTCGTCATGTAATGGTCTCTTGCCTTTGTCCTGAACCTATTGTTCTGATGAAGGAAGTGAGACCCTTTCCACCCCAGGTGGAGATAATACTTGCTTTGCTTCTGCGAACAATTGTCTAGTGTCTTTTTGATGGGTGACAAACACTGGCATACTAGTGGTATGTGTCTCATGGCCCTCCTACTGATGTGAAGGTACATCTGTCTCATGAAAAGCCTCTGTAGGTCCCAGAGGATCTATGTAGAACTCATGAGAAATTAAGTCCTCCCATGCGATGCCCTGCAAACCAAGCTGATGTATGACCACAATTTTAATGAGAGCAAAATGATAGATACTATTAAACTGCTACTGAGGAGTCTTTTTTTGTATTAAGGTGGTCATCTTCTCAATATTTTGACACATGAAGTAGGGGAGATTCAGCATTCTCACCCTGGTGAAATGCATCAACAGTCTAATATGATAGGCATATAGGTGAGAAAACCTGCCCTCACAGCTGAAATATTTCATTATAAGTTTCATCAAAGGAGCATATGAATATTTCAGGTATCGAAAGGGAAAAACTCTGTGGAGTTGTCTCAAATAACCAGGCTTCATGTATGGTTCATAATGTTCCCTGTCAATTTGCTACCTTTTGTTCCATTTCTCTCCAATATTAGCAATAACAGTTGCTAGAGAAATAGATTCTGGTTTTAAAGTGAACATTACACCAGCCAGAGTGGCTTGGCCATTATGTAGATGAAGCACAAACAACCGAGCTAACTCATGACGATACTGGATTCCAGCAACCATCTCACAAAACTCATAACATGATTGGTGTTGGAAGAGTGTGATAGCAAGAGAACGGGCCTGTAGCTCAGCAAGTGTAGTGGGTTCTTCTCGTATATGTTTGCCACCCTTATGAGGTGTCCTTGGTGC
Organism: Pinus taeda; assembly: GCA_000404065.3. Lineage (NCBI taxonomy): Eukaryota > Viridiplantae > Streptophyta > Pinopsida > Pinales > Pinaceae > Pinus > Pinus taeda. The sequence goes on along the minus strand of APFE030441555.1, from coordinate 67,531 downwards.
ATGTATCTTTGTAGGAGAGTCACTCTGTGTCTCTTTATCATGGTCATATGAAGGATCATACTCCATGTTTGATAGTGGGTGGGTTTTCTTGATGAGTAGTGGGAGATTTATGGTGTTTTTAATTATCAGTCACCAAGGGTAAAAATATATGAGGGACTATGGGGCGAGAGAGTATGAGGGGTTTTGCGAATGTTAGGGTACGATTTTGTTTGGGAAATAGGGGATTAGGGAAAATATGTAAGCTTAGGGACAAAAATTAAGGTTTTAGGGATTTATAGTTAGGATTTGGGAAAATGGGATTTGGGGATAGAGATGACTGAATATGGGAGTTAGGGAATCGGTAAATAAGCTGAGAAAATGAATGGAGTGAAAAAATTAGGGAGTGGTAAAATAAACATGGTAGAAAAATGACAAGTACAAACCCTAGGTAGTGACTTTTGAGAAATTGGAAGGTATTAGGGTTTGAGTTTTTTCACACAACCACCATAAATTTTCAAGAAAAGCTCCTTCACTAGCAAGGAAGAAGGCTTGACTTACTTGCACACTAGATGTTTTGAGCAATTTTGGCAATTTGAGGGAGTTTTTGAGGAAATCAAACTTGGAAGCTCTATGCATCATGCCTCCTGTGTGTGTCGCACCAGTACAAATTAACACTGAAATAGGAGACCCAGTGCGCTGCGGCACTTGTATGCGCCATGCCTCTCACCTAGTGCACCACACCCACAATTTTGCATAGTTTTTCTCCAAGCTCACTTCCTTTGCTCAACACGACCTTGATTTTGCTCAATATTTGTTCTTTGATTGAAAATGAACTTTTTGAATTAAGAAAAATGATTTATGCACAAGAGCTTTTAATTTTGTATTCATAAAACCCACTTTTATAATGTTTGCAATGTGACTTTACTTTTCAACTCTGTTTTTTGAGTAGTTTACTTTATTTACGCTTTTGATGAACTGAATGACTTGATTTTTTGGTTTCCTTGTAGGGAATGGAGCAGCTGAAGCTTGGAGAGGTGACCAGGGTTGCCACTGAAGTGATTTACATATGAAAGAACTGAAATTACATGAATTTATACAATTAAAACACTAAAATACCTTGTTTTTCCTCAAAACAGTGTTGAGGAAAACTTCATTTCTGAGCAAGTGATTATGAATTGATTTGTACTGGAACTTTTTCAACCTTCCCATGCACCTACTAATTGTTATTGGACATTTGGGGACCTTTTTGATGAAACCTTAGACCTAATGAAACTGAAATGCTAGAGCTCACTCCTGCAAATTTAAAGACAAAAGGTGACTGCAGATGACCTTAAGGAATGAAAATGGGCCAAAAGGTAAAGGACGCGAGGGAAAATGTAGAACAATCCACTACCGCCAGATGATCCATGCTCCTAATGGAGTGCAGCTAACTGAGCGAGACACTTAATATGCAACGCAATAAGAGAATTTGAGCTCTGACGGAGGGATGAAGATACTCACAGAAGATCTACAAGCGGGTATGTGTTTAACCTATTTGGGGGTGCAGTTAGTTGGATGAGTAAGAAACAATCTATAGTGGCACTATCAAATATAGAGCGAGAATACATGGCTGCCACTCATGCAAGCAAGGAAGCAATTTGGTTGTAGAGATTTTGTTCAAGTATGGGGTTAGTACAGGAAGCTATAAGGATATACTGTGATAGCCAAAGTGCAATTTTCTTGGCAAAGAACCCTACATATCATTCAAATAAAAAGCACATTTACGTTTAGTATCACCTTCTGGGTGATATGATAGAAGAAAAAAAAGTGTTTCTGGTAAAGGTGGACACTTTGAAGAATACTGCAGATGCATTGACAAAATCTATGAGCTCTTAGAAGTTCTCTTGGTGTATAGAAAAATTGGGTGCTGCAAGGCTGGATAAATGATAAGCCCTCTTGTGGCTCCCTATGGAAGGAAAACAACAAGTGGGAGAACGTTGGGCTATGTAATATTCTTTCCACGACTAGCCCACATAGTTAATCGAGGGTTAGAGGTGGGGAGGTAAGGGGTTTTGAGGGGCACCTGTAACTCCACTTTATGGGGTCTGGGGCAGGGCCATGGAAAATTTTGGTTTTGGAACCTATTTTAGGTTTGGTAGACCCACCTATGGTTTTGTGCATGATTTTCGCACATGTTTTTAGACGCGATGGTTTTCGGTCCATGGTTTTGGACGCGATGGTTTTTCGGTCCATGGTATTGGATGATTTGCCATGTATAAATATATAGTGTAACATTGAAAGGAACATAATGAAAAATAAAGTTGGTAGTCCTAGTTTTTGGATCTTGGGGAAAATCTTTGTGTATATGTGTTTTAAGTGTTATGCTCTCCCATTGTTTATTTTTTGTGTTTTAGAATTTATATGCAAGTAATTTATGTACGGGGTTAAAACCTACACCTCTAAGAATAAATTAGAAGACTCAAAAATAGATGAAGTAACATCTCTTCATTGAAACCTATCAAATAGGATTTGAAATATTGAGACCCAACCTAGGACAATACAAAAAATAGTTACTAGACCTCAAAACCAAAATCAAGGTTAGTATATAAGAAATCCACCACTACAAATTCTTCAAAGACCTAGCAATGATCAATAGGTTCCTACTCCTCTATTGATAAATTACCAATGACTTGATGATAATAGTATGACAATTACTGAGGATATTAATAATATGGATTCCTCTTCCAATCAAACATCCATAATTCCTCTCTCACAACAAAATGAGGTTCAGGATGATCAGGAAGCTTCACAAGTCTCTAAATATCATGCTTTCTCTCAATTTTTAATTGAAAAATTAAATAAGAGGTACGATCTTAGGCCTAGGCTTGGTCTTGGGAGACCTCCAAAGGAAACTCCAATCATTGAAACGTGCACCAAAATTGTTGAAGGTCAAACGACTCTTATTCAGCCCTTATATTAGTAAATCGATACTACCCAAACTAGTAAAAACATTTTGACTACATTTAGTTTTGAAAAACATTAGAGAGGGTTAAGATACCAATTCACCTATCTGAATTTTATAAACCCTTGGTTATAAAAGCCAAGTCACAAAATGGATACACAATACCTCGGTTGATGCTGAAGGTGATGTCATAAGTCTACAAGATGAAAAACTAGTAGTAGTTTCTGACCCTAGCTCAAACATGATAAATGAGATAGTGCCTCCTTTCTATGTAACTCTTAAACCAAATGATTTCATGTTATATAATTGTATGCTTGATTTAGGAGCATCACACAACCTTATTCCAAAATCTATCATGGACCATTTAAAAATTGAGATAACTAAATCCTACGATGACGTATACACCTTTGATTCCAAAAGGGTGCCCTGTTTGGGATTGATCAAAGATCTAGTGGTGACCCTTGCCCAAATTCCTATGAAATGTGTAGTACTTGACATTGTTGTCACAAATATCCCTCCCAAGTTTGGAATGCTCCTTTCTAGGTCTTGTTATTCCAAATTAGGGGAACACTACAGATGGATATGTCATATGCTAATATTCCTATATATAGAGGAGAGCAATTAAGATCATATAGAGAGGTAAGAGTTGTACATACTATTTGTAAGATTGACCAGCCAAGGAACCATCCAATTTATGTAATGGATCAAGACCTTAGTTATTTTCAACTCACTTCAAACCAACATAAAACTCAAGCGAAAATTGAAGAGGTAGTTGAAAGTCCTAAACCAAGCCAAACTGATATTTGGAAACTATTCTTTGATGGCTCTTGCACAAAAGATGGGGCGGGAGCTGGAGTAGTTTTAATTTCACCCAAAAAAAAGAAATATAATCCAATCATTTAAATTAGACTTCAAAGTTACAAATAATGTGGCTGAATTTGAAGCTTTCCCTTTAGGATTGCAACTAACCAAAAGCTTAAAAGTTAAAAACTTAAGTGTTTTTACTGATTCAAAACTTATTGTTAAGCAAGTAAGAAATCCTTGCCAGACCAAGCACCCTAGCCTTAGGTCCTACCAAAATGAAGTATGGGATTCAGTTGAAAACTTATTTGATTTTTTTAATTTGACTCATATTCCTAGAGATCACAATATTCATGCAGATGCCTTAGTTGTCTCTACTATCTCTTTTAAATTCCTAGTCATACTGATGTATTTTATTAGATACAAGTCAAATATAGGCCATCTATCCCAGATAATCTAAAAAATTCACAAATATTTGAAGATGATGAACAATTGAAATCATTTATGTAAATAATAGATGATTTTTCATTTCTACCAATTGATGAGGATAGGACAAAAATAAATGAAAATGCAGATGGAATGATACTTCGGATTATAAAACCCAAATTGCTAATCATTGCATTATTCAATTATCTAATAATTTTATTCCAAAAGGACTCATTCCTTTAGAAATATTATTTGATCAAAATGATGTCCTTTCAAAGCCTCAATCCATTGAATCTTTAGAAGATGACATAAAAGATATTAACATTGGAACTGATGAAGATATCAAAAACATCAAACTATGTGCATCTCTAGACCCTAAGATCAAAGCTCAATATCTTATGTTACTACAAAATTATAAGGATGTTTTTTCTTGGACTTATGTTGATCTAAATACCTATGATACTTCATTAATACAACATAAGATTCGTCTAAAGCTGGAAGAAAAACCTTATCAACAAAAACTTAGAATGATAAATCTAGCACTTCTACAAACTGTCGAAAGTGAGATTAAGAAAATTCTAGATGCTCAGATCATCCTCCCTCTTATATATTCTAATTGGGTTGCAAATCTAGTTCTTTTTAGAAAGAAAAATTGAGAAATAAGACTCTGTGTGGATTTTAGAAATTTGAACAAGGCAACATTAAAAGATAATTATCCTTTGCCCAAAATGGGTCAGTTACGTCAAATGGTTTTAGGAGCACAAAGACTTTCTATGCTTGATGGTTTTTTAGGTTACAATCAGGTAAATGTTGATACAACATATAGAGAGAAGACTACCTTTACTAAACCCTGGGGTACATTCATGAATGCTAGGATGCCATTTGGCTTAACCAATGCTGGAGCAACATTTCAGAGAGCTATGGACATAGCTTTTATGGGTAACGTAAATAAATTTGTGGTTCTTTATCTTGATGAAATAATTGTTTTTTCTAAATCTGATCAGAAACATCTAAAGCACTTGATGAAGATTTTTTATAGGTATAGAAAATTTGGAATATCATTAAACCCTAAGAAGTCCTTGTTTGTTGTCAAATAAGGAAAACTATTGCACCATATAATTTCAAATGAGGGCGTAGTAATTGACCCCAAATGAGTATCTGCCATTAAAACTTTGACCTTACCTATAAACAAGAAGGAGATTCAAGCTTTTCTAGGAAAGATTAATTTTCTAAGGAGGTTTATTCCAAATTATGCAAAAAGTGTAAAATATATAACTAAGATGCTCCAAAAGGACCATGAAATCAAATGGACTCACACTTATAGCCAAGCATTTGGACAAATAAAAAAGGGTATCTCTGAAGCTCCCACCTTAGACAACCTTGATTATACTAAGCCATTTAGTATTTTCTCTTTTTCCTTTGAAACAACCCTTACTGCCATTATATTATAGAAAAATAAAGATTCCCATTAGCCTTTTTGAGTAAGGTTATGAGAGATGTTGAGCTTAAATATGAAATCCTTGAGAAGTAAGCCTATGGCCTCATTCAATCCCTGAATTCATTCAAGATGTATGTATTACATTCACCTATTACTGCTTATGTCCCTAATAGTGCTATGAAAATTGTCCTAACTCAACCAGACACTGATGGGAAAATAGGTATATGGATCACTTAAATTCGGGAGTTTGATCTAACTATCAAGACTACCAAGCTAGTAAAAGGTCAAGGATTAGCCAAGCTTCTAGCTGAATCCAACTACAAAGTACTTGTAATCAATTATGTTATAGAAATACAAGGGAGGAATACACAAGAACATTTTTTCCTTATAGAAGGGAAGAATCCACAAGAACCTTCCCTTCATCCTAAATGGAAGAATCCGCAAGAACCTTCCTTTCATCCAGAAGGGCTGAATCCATAAGAACCTCTACCTTCAGAGCACATTAATCCTATACACATTGATGAAAAATTCTTGTTGTCAAACTGGTATGAAGATATTGTAAATTTATTGATTCATTTTGATTGTCCAACATCATTCTCCAAAACTCAGTGTAAAACTCTTAAGTTGAAATCAATCAAGTACTGCATTATAAATGCAAATTTATACTCGAAAGATCGACTGAATATTTTGTTATTGTGTTTGACAGAATCAGAAACTGAAGGAACCATTGATCAATTTCATACAAGATTTTGTGGGGGACGTTATGCTTGGAGAGCAACAACATACAAGATTTTGAGGGGAGGATTTTATTGGCCCACATTTTTCTTACAAGTAGAGGCAAAGGTCAAGGGTTGTGTTCCTTGTCAAATGTTTGTTGGTAAACAAAAATTAGCAGTTCTTCCACTTGTTCCATCAATAATTTTACCACCTTTTTCTCCATGGGGATTAGATTTTGTTGGAGATATTCAACCCAATTAGAGTAATAAGCATATATGGATCCTCACTGCAACAGACTACTTTACTAAATGGGTGGAATCAATTCAAATTAGAAAGATGACTGATTCAGTAGTAATTAATTTTATTGAGGAGAATATCTTATCTAGATTTGGTTGCCGAACTCAAATTGTCAGTGATAATGCAACAACTTTTCCTAGTGTTAAAATGATTGACTCTTGCCAGAAATATCAGATTTTGTTACATCATTAACCTCCATACTACCCTCAAGGTATTGGCCTTGTAGAGTCATCAAACAAAATTCTGGTAAATGTAATCAAAAAGACACTAGCTGGTCATAAGAAGAGCTAGGATTCACATCTGCTTTATGCAGTATGGGAAAACATAATTACTCCAAAGAGATCAACTGGGAAATCTCCATTTTAGTTAGCCTATGGGAAAGATGCAATCTTCCCTACCAATTTGGCCTTCCTCATTTTAAAATTCCTACAGGATTCAATAGATGAACATGATGGTTTTTAAAGAAGAATAAATTAGATTATTGAGCATAATTAAAATAGATATGAAGTTCAGTACAAATTCCATAAATGTCAGAATAAGATGAAGGTCCTGTTTGAAGGAAGAGCCAGAAAGATGGACTTTAATGAAGGTGATTTAGTTCTAATATGGGATGCTAGGCGAGAAGAGAAAGGAAAGCATGGAAAATTTCACAATTAATGGTTTCGAACTTTGGTAATTTCTGAAGTGAAGGGTAACAACACTTTTGTGTTGTAGAATCTTGAGGGGCTATATTCCACTTATCCTCTGAATGGAATGTTTCTCAAACATTACATTCACTACTAAGAATTTGAAATAATTTTCATTTTAAATACTTAGGTTCTCTTTTCGTTTCAAGATGTCAGTGTGATTTTTCTTACAATAAGCACTCCATACCCTGAGGAGAAGGGACATGGATCTATAGCTTCTCTCTATTCTACATGCAAAGCAGTCCTTAGTTGGAGACAATGTTGTAACATTTTTTGGTTTTGGTAAGATAGGAATTTTAAAAAATGTTAAGTTAGGATATGGACATAATAATAGTGAGTAAAATGTTTTTGAAAAAAATATCTTGATGATGGTGTCCATATCAAAGAAAATGTAAGGTTAGATGTCCTAAAAATGAAGACAAAAAGAAAATGTTATGTTAGAAAGAAAATAAAACAAAGAAACTCTGAAAGTGAGCAAGTCTAAATGCCACTACTATTTTTTCTGCAAAATAATGGTGTGTGCAGCTTGTCTTAAATGCCACAACCCATGACAGTCAGATAATTTAATCTTGACTACTTCATACATTAAATTTGATGTTAGAGTTAGAGAATAAAGATCTGGCCAAACTATCTAATCTTAGTACAGTAGTAGTTAGGTAGAGAATAATAAGGTGCTCATCAGTTTAATCTGAGCCCTTCGATGTTATAATTTTAGAATTATATAGTTTGTTTTTGTAAAAAAAAAAATGAAAGGAAAAGGGTTTTCTAGCTTAAACCCACCCATTAAGTGAAGAAAAAATGATAGGATAAGAAAAGGGTAAGTAGAGAAATTTTGCAGAAGTATGACCATTGATTGGACAAAATGTACATTTATCAAGTTTTACCATATGTTTCTATGTCTAGGAGGCAATTAAACAAAGCAAATGAAGGTCTACAAGATATTTTAATTAACTTTGCATTCATCTCCATTCCTCCCTATATTCACTAATTTCCACTTCCCACCATCGTACATTCATATTCATTCATTTTCCATAAAAACCCCTTTTCCTAAGGTGAAAATCCTTTTTGCCTAGGAAAAATGAAAATCCCATGTTAAATCCCCTTTTACCGAAAAACCCATAAAAAGTTGTTTAGCCTAAGTTTTAATGTATTTATGTGAAAAGCAATAACCCATGAAAAACATTATACTTAGTGTATTTCCCCTTTTCCGCTCATATTTTCATATTATCACTAACCTATAATATTAAACCCCTAAAAGTCCCTTTTCCTGTATATTATCAAATCCCTTTATTAAATAATATTAAACCCTTAGTTTTATAATAAAACTATGTATTTTATAACATATCGCATAATCACGAATTGCAAGCCTTTCAACATAATGCACCCTCCGCCATTACGATATGCGATGTGTGATGGACCTAGACCTGATGCAATATATTTCATATTTCAAACCATATCACATTTTCCTCCATCACATGTCCCGACTAAAGCAATAAACCTCGATTGTGATGGGAACCCAAACCCGACACAATATATATCATAACTCATTGTCATTTCGCATCTGCCTCCATCGCAAGTCCCAACTAAAGTAATAACCCTCTGCCATTGCAATCTCCGATATGTAACGGGAACCCGGACCCAATGCAATATTAACCATGATTTATGTCCATATCACGTCTGGCCCCTATCACATTCCTATGCGATGGGCCTTCCCCTGCTAAACTTCGATTGTGATATGCGACATGAACCCATACCCGATATCAATTATCTGCTCGAATTCATAAAATTTCATGTCCGCCATATCGATTTTTTGAAGATTTTCTTTGTTAAAATGCTTTTACAATTTTAATGAAGAACCAACCCAAACGTTTGTTTAACTATAAAACACCACTAATTTGGGTTTTTAACAGTAATAAAGACCATAACCACCATAACTAATCATTGGGACCATCTACGCTGCTCTTTTGTTGCACCACTGTCCGATCACGTCCATTGAAATCCATTACTCGCCTAAAAAGTGATATTCCACTGACCTCCCTTGCTATGTGTCAAGCTCAAATAATTTTAGGAAAACCCCTCCCAAAACTGCCCACGCCTTATTGTGGTACGATGAAAAACAAAATTGCCTCCTGTATAACGACAAAATATCCACTATTCATTTTGCACCATAATTCAAGTAGAATATTGTTCTTTTGTTTAAATGCAAAAATCACCATTTTGAATTGTTTTGCCTATTTTCATAGTGAAGCCTCCATAAAACCTTTGTAACCAATAGAACCATTATTTTACCTTCTAATACACTTTCGACTCCTTCCAATATCCCCTCAACCTCTATAAAGCCATTGAAGACCTTCTCTGTCATCAATATTTTTCTTAACAGTTTCTGTGTTTTGTAGGTAAAACTTTTGTTCTAGGCTTACAAAGAAGAAGCCTGCAAATAGTTTGAAGGCAAACCTAAAAGGATTTACTGTTGAAAAACACATTAAAAGCCTGAAGTGCACAGTAAAGGTAAAAAGGAACACATTAAAGTTTAATCAGCAAGGTCAAATGATTTTCACAGAGTTTAAAGAGTATCAAATGAAATATCAAATGAAGAAATCAACGAAGCATAAAGGATTCAAATAGTCAAGCAGCTTAAAGGTGAAAAATATCAAATAATAAAGCCAGCACTACCTGACTAAAAGGGACAGCAAGAAGCAGTTCAACACCTACCCCTATATTCTTGTATCAAGATCTTTCCTTTCCTAGAATAAATCTTAATTAGTTTTACAATATTTCCTTAGTTTCATTATTGTATAAATAACTCTCTTCTCCAGTTATTATGGGTTCGAATTTCAAGAGTCATTATTCATTGTTTGTTAGGTTGTGATTGTTCATTCTACTTTGAACCTGGTTGCACCTATGAAGGAAGCTTTTGTAGACACTTGATGTACTCAGTATTGCTGGAACCTTAATACAAAGAAGAGGATTCTAAATTTGGTTTTGCACAGTTTTTGTTATCCTATAAGTTTTTGCAATTATCAATCATTATGTCTTTCTTCATATTCGTATGACTTATAGAGATATCTAGGTAGGAATAATTGTGTCTCAATTAATTCCTATAAGCTCCTGAAGTGATCATCTATAAAGAGAATGGATTAATGAACTGTCTATTTAGCTAATCCCCTCTAATCAATAAATCATTAGCATCTCATGTAAGATTAAGTATATTGCCTTGAACCTTTGTAACATAGTTTAGAAGGTTTGCACACGGATGATTGTTGTGTTTTGCAGTCTAGAAACTGTGATAATCATATGATTTTTTGTCTTCTTCTCACCACTATTTTGATCTATATCACTGTGTAAAGCTTTATAGTAGCCCTTTGCTGAAATATTAATATAACCCAAAGGATTAAGTATTTCAATTGTACATTTGTATAAATTCATTGGTCTTCCAAAACTAAAACCAAAAACCACAAAACAATTATTTTAGATGCTCTAGCATTGGTAGCTAACCTACCACTATCTCAGAGGTACAACAACATGTATATAATAAACACTGCTAGCCCCAATAGTGGAGTGTTGGAGCCACTCCTTGCTCCTTGAAAGAACTAGCTTGCCTCTCTAATTTATTGCTGGAGAAGAGAAGATGAAAATGTCATTTGCCAATATAATGAGGTTTCATATATAAATAATGAGGTGATGATTCACCTCCCTTGTGACTCTTTGACTACTCCTATGGTTTTTACACTTTACATGACTCTTCATGTTTTGTACATGCCCTTTGGACTTCCACTTTACAATACAATTTCAAATAAGAAGTTACATAATCCACAAGAATGATGTGACATGTGATGACTCATGACATGACATGGCATGAAACTATTGACAAGGACTTCTTCATGACATGGAAATGTTGAACCATTGTTGTTGTTCCTTTCTTTTCAATAATAGATGTGCAATGCTTCATATTCATGATAGATGTTTTTTGTTCTTCATATACACCCTACAAAGGGTTGTGAATCAGATGGAATCTTCATGCAGTCCTCATATTTGATTTTTTTTGTAATCTAGTGTTCCTTCATCTTCTCACTTAATGATCATATTATCTCTTCAAATCCATATGTTTCTTCCAGCATGTCCTCTATCTCCTGTCTCCTTCTCCATCATCTTTACATAGCATGATAGAGTTCTTGCATCTACAATCCACTCATGACAAGACGACATCAGTCCGATAAACCCCTGGTCTAAGATGTTGAATCGTGATCCACTAACTAAACCAAAATAGGGTACTAGGTTAAGGAAGAGGCTTAGTGATTGTGGAATTGTGCAAACTAGGAAGTCAATGACTAGGATTGGTCCTTGAGACTATGAAATGCTCAGTTCAGGCTGCGACTAAGCAAAATGATTGCACAGTTGGGGAGCTTAGGGAGTCACGGTGAGGGATTGAACACTAATTTCTCCCATTCACTTTTGGAAGACCAAGGATCTCAGGTAACCACACAATTCAAGAGCTCAATGTTGTGGCTTAAGTCTTAACACTGTGTAATGCCCAATTAAGGTTGGACTATGTAGGCATATTGGACAATTTTGAGGCTCAGTGAGTTAGCCTGAAGGGTTTTGCACTATGTCGGTCAACTGAATAGTTCTGGTAAGTAGAGAAAACGTGGTGATTGTGAAGTTATGTATTTCAAGAGATCAAAGTTGGGCTTGAGTTCAGATACTATTCAGTGCGTAGTTGGTGTGAAGCTAGACGGAAAAATTGTTCAATTTTGTAGGCCAAGGCTTAGGGTTGAGCATTGAAACTGTGTAGTGCATAATCCTTGAAGGAAAAAAATGTCTATTCGACAATGTGAAGAGGCAAGGTTACAGCTTGACAGTTCGGGCTGTTCAATGCATAGCTCAAGAAGGTCGAATGAGGCTAAGTTGATGGGAACTTTATGAAATTTTGTGAAGTTTAGGATCAATGAAATTGAGGTGAATGGTGATAGGAGCTGAAAGTGTTCATACACTTATGGTGATTGATGACACAACATAGATAATAGAGAAAAAATTAACAACATACTTCCCTCAATGCAACAACCTTTACGACAACTTACGACAAGTGTGACACTAAAGATAAAATTTGTAATGACCATGATGACACTTGTGTGAAAGTTCTTAAAGATTTATAAATGAGTGGCATGGACCTTTACATGGTAATATAAACTCATTTACACAAGGATAAACTCTTGAAACCGTTAAAATAAGATTATTTTCATTGTGTGACAGTTAACATGCCAGAGGACGAAAAGTGCTAAAATGCGAAGGACACTTGCTATATGAGAACAAAAGTGAAAGAAACACATGCCAACGTGAAGATAACATGAAAATGACACTAATTAGAGGGAAATAAATAAATAGCCACATCCGAAAACATGAAAATGGCACTTGTGAAAATAAAGGTGCATGAAAGGGACAATTTGAAAAACTCACCAAAATAGAAGTACAAACACATCTACAAGTGAGAAATGGTTAATGTTAGTGTGCACTAATTTTTGACATGGATTGGACATCGTATAGAGATAGTCTTGATCGATTATGCTAGGCTTAGTCAATATTGTGTAAAATAATGCACTCCTGAACTTGTTGCGGACTAAGCATATGTGAGAAAGTACCCTCATCACTTCCAATCCAATAAGGGAGCTCAAAAGCATCAACTAATTGAGAAGCAACTACAAAATGACAAATCAAAAGATCTGTAGTAGGCTCCAAAATTTGAGGGTAGGAAAAACTTATGACTATAGAGCTCGATTACGCTATTTTGATGTTTCTCTTGATCGTCTGGGTCTGTCATTGCTGTAATCAATGCTTTATGTGTATCTCATATAGTACTGATCTTGTTTTCTATTCGAGGTAGTGGAGAAAATAGATTGATTTTGGAGGGTGTTTGTCACAGCGACAACACTTGGTGACACACTAGTAGAACTCCAACTTCTCTACCTTGGTAAATTATTTTATCCAGGGTCTATTTTTTCAAGAAGTATTGGTTCATCATTTAGGTTACCATGGCTTCCACACCCACCACATGCTTAAACATAGTCCCCTTCATTCCTTTAATTGGTTAAAAAAAAACATAAGATCAATGATCACAAAATGTTTTGAATCAAGATAAAATAATGAAGTTCCCGAGCTTTAGCTTTTCAGAGTATATTTTTTCATATCTAGTGTTTCTTCACTTCTAATAGGCATGGAGAATACTCCAATAGCGTCACTTCAGGAAAGCAAACATTACTCCATCTCCAGTGAGCTTGTATAGTACTCCGACAGAGTTGCTTTCTTTACCTCTTTGTGCATGAAGCCTTTCTCTTCTTTCACATTTATTTATTTACCTATTTAAAGAGGAATATGAATTGGCACTTATTTATTTATTGGTGTAAGAGGGATCCCAACTTATTGAGAGTAGGAGAGGTTTTTTCTATAGAGAAGTAATTAGAGACCTCTAATTTAAGTTTTCTTGTTTACATTTCTCCGTTGTCCTTCTCTACTTGATTGGATCAACCTAAAAACACTTAAACATAAAAACCCGAGTGTAGGGATGAAGTTTCTAGAATAGACATTGAGATCATGGCTTGACACAAGGATTTCCTAATTGAAGGATCATATTTTCCCTCAGAACATCATCGGCCAAATGGTGTTAAGAAGACAAGGAATAAGGACAGAGAGTTAGCCAATTGTGACAGTGTCACAAATACCATTTCTATTTTGCCACATTTTCTTTTGAGCCCAACAAGGTCACCCTTCATGCAAAGTCTTATTTATAGAACAAAAGGAAAAGACATGACACAACAAGAAAGAAAATGCAAAGCACAAGAAAAAGAAGCTAAAACAAAACATGATGCAAGAAAAAAGCAAGAAAAGACAAGAAATACTAAGGAGAACAAGTGCAGGATGAGTGCAAGAAAGGAGAAACTAGAATGTTGTTGATCCTACTCCTAACCTAAAAAACTAGATGGCCAGGGTCACGTATAATGAAATTTCCAATGTAGCCTCTATATTTGTTCCTAACCTGCATCAACGAAAATACGAAAAATTAAAAAAAGATATAAATTAAAGTGGAATACAAAAGATAAAACATTGAAGAAATTTCACAGTAGAAAGAAGGTATTCCTTGGGTAGAAAAATGTCTCACACCCACTACCTCTAATCAATTCACATTCTTACCTTTTTTACTAAAGCCATAATCAGAAAAATCTCAAAAACGTATTGTGAATGTACCTTCTTCTATGTCAACTTCTTAGAAAGCATGAGAAAAGGCTAAAACCTATTATTTGCAATCGAGTTTACTAAGTAATATTTCTTCAACAATTCAGAGAATGGATCGTGAAATTTGAAACAATCCTCTTGAGAATCCCAAAAAAAATTGAAATATTAAATCTTCAATTAAAAGTGAATACTCAGGATGAGCATTTTGTGAGGGAAAATAGGTTTGACCATATTTAGAAGGCTTGGCAAGATAGTGAGGACCTGACATAACCATCAATGAATGTTGAAGTGCCTTAGTTTCTTGACAAGTATTTGAATAGTAAGACAAACCATAAGTATTAATAGATTTGAAACAACTGTCATCAAATATACTTGTGGGAAAATGATAAAACGAATGATATTTAATATAATGATCAGATGGAATGATTAAAGAATCAGATTCCCAGTTAATAGTTAATGAAGAAAATTCAATTTGAACAACTCTGTGAATGCTCTAAAAAATCGAACCAACTTCCTTGCAAGTTGAATGTGACAAACCATTTTCCTGTAATTGGTGACAGACTGTACAAGCATCGTGATCATAATTTTTTTTAAAAGGGACGCCAGCACAATAAACACAAGATATTGGTTAGGACACAGTGAATAAATAAGAATTTGATTCACACCATAACTCATGCATTCATTATAACTCGAGGATTTCCATTGCAATGAAGGGAAATATTTACAATACAACATTTGCAAGAAAATACAATAGCTGACTATTAAGAAATGAATATGACATGCATGATCCCTTTGGCCTTAGATAGTCTCTAAAATTATAAACTTCACAATTCCATGACTCTATGTGGAACACACATTCCAAACGAGTGTTTGATGTGAGAAATTTTCATGAAGATGGATCAAGTGAAGAACCTTCTTAAATCCGATCAGAAACCACACCTCAAATGTTTGAAAGACGACATCTGAGATACAAAACATCTTTCAAAACGAGATATACATTAAGTGAAACCATTCAAACAGAATGATTTTGTGAGAGAAACAAAAATTAAGTTAATTGAGGGGCCTTACGAGAGTTGCGAGATCTTGACATAACCATCAATGAAAGTTGAAGTGCCTCAACTTCCCGAAAAGTACCTAAACTTTCAAGAATTGTAAAATCACATCCTAAAGGTTGAACCAGATTGTGCACGGTGTGAGGATAGTTTCTCCCACTATTTTTAGTAACACCACTTCTTTGCAGACGACAACCATCTCTACCAATATCTTGACTACATATTTCAACTTCAAAAACCATATTACTCAAGTTGAAAGATTCATTTGATCACAAATATGAAGAGGTCTAAATCAGAGAAATTTCATGAGCAAGATGGTTTGGATTGTTGTCTCCATGAAAGAGAAGAGATGATGAGGGATGGAAAGGCTATTCAATGATTTGATTGTTTTCATTTTAATTGTGGATAATCTCACCACCTTCTATCAATTGAGAAGTTAACTCATCCTATGATTAAGTTTAAGAGGATGCAATATCTTCATCGCAAGTATATGCATCTTAAATGGTAGAACACAAGAGATAGAGAGATGAGGAGGAAGTTTCGACAAGGATTTTTTATTTTACCAAATCAGATTATAGATCTAAAGCAAAGTCTTCATGAGAAACTGAAGGATCAGATGATGCACCTAGGGATTCATGATCACATACATCAACAGAGTCATCATCACTGGACTGATTGTTTCCCAAGGCTATGGATCGATTAAAATAATTAGTTTAATTTGGTTCACTACCAAGATTAGCAGATTCAAAATCATACAAGAATACAAGTGCACCATATGCACATGGAGGATTTTAGAAAAGAGAAGAAAGATTGAAAATATGTTCACCTCTTGCTCCTCTACTTGTGTAACGTGACTTCCTTCGGTCTGGTCACAATTTAAACCAACAACATAAGAGTCAAGAGAGTGTGAACAACTAGCTGGACGAGCTGATTAGTCAGGTTGATCATGGAGGATAGCAGAAATCTATATCAGATTCGAGACTAGAGTTATGATACTAACTTAATATTATGGAATGGAGGAGTTAGTCTTCACCATGGGCTTCATGATCCATTCTCAAATTTCCTCCATTGAATCTAAGTCATGAAAATCAAAAGAAGAATGAAAAAATGGATTAGGAATTTGAATAGAAGATCTCCCAACTTTATTATCATTACAAGGTGACACCAACATCGGAACTGAAAATGGATGAGGACAAGCACCAAAAGGAATCATAGATTCGTCCTCTAAAATTATAGGTTTCTCATGATTTACAAGAGTTGGGAAACTAGAAACGTTAAAAGGTTTAGATTCACCGTGCAGAGAGATGTGAACCAAACTCTCAATTTTTTCTTAAAGAAATCCAAATGCATGCCTTTTTTAGGAAATTCATAAAATAGGTGAAGGAATTTATTAGAAAAATCCTCAACTAATTCATTAGGCTTCATTATTAGTTGATTGATTATTTTAAGAACATCTCGAAAATCATACTTATCGAAGGTTTGATAAATCTCCTCGAGGAAATGATGAAAATAATGGATGGAAGTAGATGGTAAGGTGCAAGCCCATTGATGAACATGACCTTGAAGGATGAGGAATAAATACGCACAAGAAAAAACTTTGTCATTGATTTCCTAATGTTCACAAAATTTAAGAAAATTAAAATTGTTCTTGGTTATGGATGTTCCATCCTCAACATTAAACTTCAATTGAGACAAGTGATAAAGAGGATCACCAGGGATTATTAGTTTACTAGGGGATAGGTTGACAAACAACCCAGGGAGTATGATTTGAGTATGATACATTTATGGTAAGATATTCAAAATAGACTCTATAGGAAAAACTTGCTATCCTCCCTTCTCTCTAGCACCATTTTGATGATGTTGCTGGAAATACGTCAACCAAGGTGATCTCCCCAATGTCAAGGCCCAATTAGGCCTCAGACAGTTTCGAATAGGAGCCCCATCCTAGATATGGGTCTAACTTCCATCTATTCTTATAGGTTTTCTATGGCTGCAAAGCTCAACATAAGAGAGTTATACACAAGTAATCTCGGATCAACAAGTGAGTATTCCTAGTGAGTGTTTGGTTATATATGTGTCAATATTCTTCTACTATGGAGGGAAAGGAAAGTGAGCCTCTAGGAGAGAGATAATATTACCACCTTAGAAGAGACACACACGCATAGAATATATACATCTAACATACAACATAATAGTCCACAAAGATGCAATGGTTATTACAACCATTATGAATAAGAAATATATGTCTAATATCCACCGAAATAGTTCAACTACTTTAGTATAGGTGAATGAAAACATGAATCACAAATATTCATATAAAAATATTACATATATTCAAAACCCATGCATGAAAACGTGCTAGCAATCAAGCTTCAAGTATTAATTAAAATTCACAAGGCAAATGTATACAACGAACACCACTAGCTCCAATATTGGAGCGTTGGAGCCACTCCTTACTCTTGAAAATAGCTATATTGTCTTTTAGATGCCTTTCCAAAGGATCCAAGGTGAATAATTCACTTTCTTATATAATGAGGGTGTATATATAATCAATGGCGTGATGATTCACCTTCCTTGTGACTCTTTGACTACTCTCATCACTGTTTGACATCGTACGACTTTTCAACTTCGCATGACCCTTTACCTTCTGTACATATCCTTTGGACTTCCATTTTACAATACATTTTCAAATAAGAACTCGCATAATCCATAAGAATAATGTGACATGTGATGGCTCATTACAGGACGTGACATGACACTATTTACAACGACTTCTTGATGACATGTGAATGTTGAGCGATTCATGTTGCTCCTTTGTCTTATATAATATATGTGATATGCTTCATATTCATGAGAGCTATGGTTTGTTCTTCATATCTACCCATGAAAGGCTTGTCAATGAGATGGAGTCTTCATGTAATCATGATCTTTCATATTTTGTTGTAATCTAGTGGTCATTTGTCTTCTCGCCTGATGATCATCTTATCTCTTTAGCTCTATATGTGTGTTTTACCATGTCCTCATTCTCCATATCCTTCTTCATCACATTTTCATAGCATGATAAAGTTACTGCATCTACAATCCACTCATGATAAGATGAAATCTGTCTGATAAACCACTAGTCTAAGATGTTGCATGACGATCCACTAACCAAGATAGAAATTGGTGGCAAATTGAGGGAGCGGCTTAGTGATGGTTCAATTATGTAGCTCAGGTAGTCAAGTGTCAAGCTTGAGCATTGAGACTGCACAATGCATAGTTTAGGCTTGCACTGAGAAAAGAGATTACATAGTTGTGGAGCTGAGGGATTGAACATTGATTTTTCCTGATGCACAATTTTGGAAGACCAAGGAGCCCAGGTGATTGTGAAATTGTCTTGTTCAAGAGCTCATGGTCGATGCTTCATCCTTGAGACTATGAAAATATGTACTTCAAGTTGGACTGTGCATGGAGGTTACACAATTTTGAGGCTTACTAACTCAGGCTACCAAGTTTTTTACTATCTCTATCAACTATTTTGTTCTTGGAGGTGGAGAAGACTTGGTGATTGTGTAGATACATGTTTAAGGAGATGAGGGTTTGGGATTGACCTCATTGACTGTGCAGTGCATAGTTAGGGTCATGCTAGAGGGCTGAATTGTGCAATTTTAGAGGCCAACACTTAGGCTTTAGCACTAAAGTTGTCTATTGCACAGTACTGGAATGAAAGAATTGTGGATTGCATAGTGCCAAGAGGAAGGTTTATAGCTTGAGTGCTTGGATTGCACAATGTTTAGTTCAGGAAGACCATATCATTTTGTTAGATAAAACACTTGCACCTACATCATACCTTTACCCTTATCAATAATCTAAAATCTATGTAAAATTGAAATATGCACAATTCAATTCATAATGATTGTTCTAACAATGTATATACAAAATATTTCAGAATTTCTATTTGAAAACAATTACCTTGACTGACTAACTTAGAAAAATTTTAATGATTTCAACAATCACCACTAGAAGGGATAACGTTACACAAAATAACAAATTCCAATTTAGAGTGAAATCACAAACCAAAATTGCCTAACTTTAATGAGTCACTTGGCAATGTTTATGGAGAGAGCAGGTTCCTTTGAAACAATCAGTTCAACCAATAACCCCCCTTGGCCCCCCCCACGAATCAACAACCATATTTTGTTCCTAAGTGGTTTTCTTATAGTTATTCAAAATATATATTTTTCTTAAGAACATCCTCCGTTTAGCCTCTACACCCTTTCTTAACTAGCATATTTATTCAAAATCAGAAATAGTCTTTCTTTTTCTTTAAAGAACACCTTTCTCTTGAGCTCTTTCTTTTCACCTACCTTATCCATTCTCTCTAGATAAGTGTTTAACATAATTTTTGTCTTCCATTGTGGTATTATTTTATTTAGCAGCTTTATTGCTGGGATTATTAGGAGATTATTTGGGAAGGTCCACCATGTGGACTTAACTAGTAACATCATTTTCTAAAATAACAAGAAGCCTTTACTAATAAAGCACTATTTCTGAATTTTTCCCAAACATCTCATTTATAAATTAAATGAAAGAAAATGTAATTATATAATCAAATAGTTTCAATCTTGGATTGCGTTGCAATTAATTTCAATAATAATTCAACAATATAAAAATATTCATGCCTTCAAAATGAAACATACAGTGGTGTTACATCTACCCCTCCTCAAGATAAACACCATCTTCAATGTTCTTTCTTTAGCTCCCTTTCTCTATGAAAAAAATAGGAATTGATTCAAACATTTTACTCACCATATCCCAGGTAACCTCTTTCGGGTTGAAGCACTTACATTGTGCTTTAACTTCGGTGATGGATCGATTCAAGAACATGGCTTCCCTCTGATCTAGTATTTCAATGGTTTAACAATGAGTTCTCCTTCCGATATGACTCAGAACACATTCCAATCAATCACATGAGTACTATCTTGGACATAATTTTGTTTAAAGAGATATGAAAAATAGTATGCACTTTTATATGACTTGGTAGTTCTAGCTGGTAGGCCACTGGCCCAACTCTAGTTATTATCTCAAATAGTTTACAAAAACTTTCTTCTAACTTAGCATAGGTTCCTAGTCCTCATGTACTCTTCTTTGTTTCAATATTGATATACACATGTTGTCCCACCATGTACTAATCATGCACTCTCTTTTGATATAAGTAGTATTTTTTGTAGGTTTTAACCCCATACAGAAATTACCTATATACTAATTCTAAAACACAGAAAATAAACAATGTGAGTGCATAACACATAAAACACACATACATAGATATTTTCCCCTAGATCCCAAAATCGAGACTACCAGCTTGATTTTTCATTATTTTATTTCAATGTTACAATACAAATTTATACATGCTGAAGCATCCAATACCATGGACCAAAAACCATCGCATCCAAAACCATGTGCAAAAATTATGCACAAAACCATAGGTAGGTCCACCCAACCTATGATAGAGTCCAAAAACAAAATTTTCTTGTAGAGTGGGGTTACCTACACCCCTCAAACCCCTTGTGGCCCCCCCTCCCCTGCTACACAATCAACACAACAAAGGGGGGTTCTGCCCCCCTTCTAACCCCCTGGTTAACTACGTGGGCTAGTCGTGGAAAGAATATAACACAACCCAACATTTGCCCACTTTTTGTTTTCTTTCCACAAGGGGCCACAAGAGAGCTTAGTCATTTATCTAGCCCTACAACACCCATTGTTTCTCTACACCAAGAGAAATTCTCAGAGCCCACAAATTTTTTCAATGCATTTGCAGTTTTCTTCTAAGTGTCCACTTTTACTAGAAACACCTTTTTGTCTTCTATCATATCCCTTAAAAATTGATACAGAACATCAATGTGCTTTGCCTTTGAATGGTATGTAGGGTTCTTTGCCAAGAAAATTGCACTTTGGCTATCACAGTCTATCCTTATAGCTCCCTGTACTAACTCCATACTTGAACGCAATCTCTACAACCAAATTGCTTCCTTACTTGCATGAGTGGTTGCTATGTGTTCTGCCTCTGTAGTTGATAGTGCCACTATAGATTATTTCTTATTCATCCAACCGACTGCACCTCCAAATAGGTTAAACACATACCCACTTGTAGATCTTCTCTGATCCATATCTCCATGCCAGTCTGCATCAACGAGGCCATGAATAACAAACACTCTGTCTAATCCCAATCTTCCTTAGTAGCACAAACCATAATAACTAGTGCCACGCAAATACCTGAAAACCCGCTTCACTACTGTCTAGTGCTCCTTCCCTAGTTTTGACATAAACCTCCTCAATACTCCCACTGCATGTGCAATATTTGGTCTAGTATGGGCCATCACATACATCAAGCTAGTGACTACACTTTCATATGGAACACATGACATGTCCTCTTCCTCTTCTTGTGTCTTGGGACACTGTTCAATAGATAACTTTACATGTACAGGAATAGGAGCCTTCACCGGTTTACAATCCTACATATTAAACCTCTACAATATTGTCTCCTCTGGTTTAACCAGAGCTTCTTCTTTGTTTGATCTCTTTTAATTTCCATGCCCAAAATATAATTTGTAGCACCAAGATCTTTCATGTCGAATTTGGAGGACAAATGGGTATTCAAATCCTGGATAATTTCTTTGTCATTTCCAACTAGCAAGATATCAACAAGAGCAGATAAATAACATGGTCACCAATTAATTTAAAATACACACAATGATCTGCTTTAGTTCGGGTGAAGCCAACTCCCCGTATAAATGTATCATATTTTTGATACCATATCCTTGGTGACTGTTTTAACCCATACACCGACTTATTTAGCTTGCATATCAATTCTTTCTTACCCTTCACTGCAAAAACTTTAGGTTGCTTCATGTAGATCTCCTCTTCTAGATCCGCATAAAAAAATGCTATCTTTACATCCATCTCTTCTACCTTGATATCAAAAGTAGTAGCAACAGATAAAAGTAATCTAATAGAGGTTACCTTGGCAACAAGAGAAAAAATATCACCAAAATCAAACCCCAACACCTGGGAATAACCTTTTGCTACCAACCGAGCTTTGTGTTTCTCCACCATTCCTTTTGCATTTGTCTTCTTCTTGAACACCCCTTTGTTGCCAATGGGTTTCCTTCCAGCCAGCAAATCCACCAAATGTCAAGCCTCATTTTTGTGCAAATATGCCATTTCATCAACCATGGCCTCTTTCTAGAGTTTTCCATCCTCTGAATCTACTACGTCCTTCACAATTCTGGGAACATCATCAATAATACATAAATAAAAATTTGAATAGAAAGTAGATGGACTATACCTTTCTCGCTGCCTTCTTTCTCGAACTGATCTTTTCACACATGGAGTTTGTGGCTCTTCATCTTCTAATTCCTCCTCTACTGTATAGTTTGATACTTCCTCCTTTAACTCAAACTCTATTTTCTCAGGTTCCTTTGGTTGAAATTCATGTTTAATAACATCTTTTTCCTTTCTAAACATCACATCTCGGTTGTACACAACCTTCCTTGTTACTGGGTTCCAAAGCTTATAACCCTTTAAACCATCCTTATAACCAATAAAAATTCACTTTTCAGATTTACTATTTAACTTGGTTCATTTCTCCTTTGGAACATGTACATATGCGTCACATCTAAATACCCTCAGATGTGAAAGAGAGGGTTTCTTATCAATCCATACCTCTTGTGGAGTCTTATCCTCCAACTCTGATAAAGGTGATCTATTTACCAGGTAACATGTTGTCTCCACTGCCTCTGCCTGGAATTCTTATCCTAACTCGTTACTATTCAGCATGATTCTTGCCCTTTCCGTCAACGTCTTGTTCATTCTTTTTCCAACTCCATTTTGCTGAGGTGTATATGGAGTAGTCTTCTGTCGTGCTATACCACACTTCTCACATAATTCTTAAAATTCCTTATTGCAAAACTCTCCACCATTATCTGTCTTCAACACCTTTATCTTCTTCTCTGTCTGGTTTTCCACCAAAGCCTTAAATTCTTTAAACTTGTCAAAGACTTTACATTTATTCTAAAGGAAATATCTCCATGTATTCCTTGAGGAGTCATCTATAAATGATGCATAGTACATAGACTTACCCAGTGATGGAACCTTCACAGGTCCAAAAACATCAATGTGCACAAGCTCTAATCTATGCTTTGCCCTCTTACCACAAGAGGGGAAACTCACCTAATTCTGCTTCCCATATACACAATTTTCACAGAAATCAAAATCTAGAGAGCTATTACTCATACCTTCTACCATACCTTTACCATGAAGTATTCAAAGGTGCTTCTCTCCAATATGTCTAAGGCTTTAATGCCATAGCATGGTCTTCTCTCTAGAGACCACTAGATGTTCTGCTCCACTTTCAGGAACCACGGAACTATTGCACCCATCAACTACAGTGCTACCTTACACCTTGTACAAAGTTCCAATCCAAACTCCCCACATCAATACCAGTGCTCCCCAAAACATCTTGCAGGTATCCGTCTCGAACACTATTTTTACACCTACGTCATCCAACTTGCTTACAGAAATTAGATTTCTGGCCAATGCAGGTATATGAAAAACACCCGGAAGTGTTCTAACCCTTCCACCTTGCAACTTCAACTTTACTCTTCCACGAGCAATGATTCTAGCCTTCCTATCATCCCTGAAGAAGACATCACCACCATCATATTTCTCATACTCGCAGAACCACTCTCTATGGGGAGTGAACTGAAATGATGCACCTAAGTCAATCAACCATGCCTCATTATCTACATGTGTACTTGAAGAAGCTAAGTACACATCTCCACCTTCATCTGAGGTGGTTTTCGCCTCTACAGAAGGAGCATCATCAGATCCCTTTCCTTGATCAGGAGCTTTATATTTACAATCTCTTTTGTAGTACCCTTCTTTTGCGCATTTCCAACACACCACATTTACAAGTGTTCCTGGAGATTTAGATCTCCCTCCAGATTTAGATATCCCACTAGATGACTTATTTTTGTTTCTATTATGGCACCGTCCTCATAGAGACAGGGCATCACCATTTTGGCTCACCATATTTTTCCATCTCATCTCCTCCGTCAGCAAGGATGAGACTATTTCATCAAACTACAAGGCAGTTGCATTGTTACCTATTGCAATAACTAGACTATCCCATGAATCTGGTATAGAACACAAAAAAATAATGCACATATCTTCCTCCGAAATTTTGATATCAATAGATGATAACTGACTTACCATGGTATTAAACGCATTCATATGGTCTGTCACCAAGTCTCCATCTTTCATCCTTAGGTTATACAGCTTTTTCTATAGGAATAGTTTATTCACCATAGACTTAGATTGGTATAAAGCCCCTAACTTGTCCCACGAAGCCTTCACCATCACTTCCCCTAATAAATTCAACAATACTAAATCTGAGACACACAATCGTATTGTGCTCTTTGCCTTCCGGTCCAACTTCTTCCATTCTTCATCAAACAGACCCATTCGTTTAGTACCCAGATCTACCATGATCCATTGATCTTTATCCGCCAAGAGATCGTCCATCTTGAGATTCCACAACTCAAAACTCTGACCATTAAATTTCTCGATCTCTATCTTTTCATTGCTCTCCATCTTCTTTCACCACTAGAATCAATCCCGTAGATATCCCACTAAACGGGGTCTATCACAAGCCCGCGAGAAACCCCTCAGCAACAAAGGTGTTCCCTTGAAGCCAAAACAACTCCAATACCAAATGTGGGTTTTAAACGAATACAGAAATTACCTGCATACGAATTCTAAAACTCAGAAAATAAACAATGCGAGAGCATAACACATAAAACACATACATAGATATTTTCCCCTGGATCCCAAAACTGGAACTACCAGATTGATTTTTCATTATTTTATTTTCAATGTGACAATACATATTTATACATGCCGAAGCATCCAATACCATGGACCGAAAACCGTCGCGTCCAAAAACATGGACCGAAAACCATCACGTCCAAAACCATGTGTGCAAATCATGCACAAAAACATAGGTAGGTCTGCCCAACCTAATATAGGGTCCAAAAACTAAATTTTCCAGTAGAGTGGGGTTACCCGCACCCCTCAAACTGCCCGTGACCCCACCTTGCTACGCAATCAGTGCAATGAATAGGGTGTTCTTCCCCCCTTCTAAAACCCTAGTTAACTACATGGGCTAGTCATGAAAAGAATATAACACAACCCGACCTTTTTACCTATCTTGGTAAATCTTCAAATTCTATCCTACTTTTTTTACCACTTGTTCCATTTCCTAAAGAAGACCAAGTCCTAACACCAAAATATCGTCTAGTTGACTCTAATTTAAAGGAGTGTGGGATTTTTATCCATATATAGCTTTGAATAGGCTCATTTTGATAAATACCTGATAGCTATTATTATGAACAAATTCTGCGAGATGTAAATATTTATCATACTTGGTGCGATGATCCATAATGTAAAACCTCAACATATAGTCTAGTATTTTACTTTTTATTTATGTTGAAAATCGGATTGAGGATGGTAGGTTGTATTACAATTCAACTACATACCCATAACTCCAAAAAACTTTAGAGAGAGACAATTATTCTAAAATATTTATAGAAGGTTTTTCTAAATTGTAACTCAAAAATTTCTTTCATGAAAATATCTCTAATTTGTGTTGTTCTGGATGTGGAGTGGAAAAGTATAAATTGGATTGCATTAATTATTTTCCCCATTACTACAATAATAGAATCATTTTTTCTCACGCTTTTGGGCAAACTGGTGATAAAATCGAAAGAGATCACTTCCCATTTCAACTTTATAGTGGGTAAAGGGTTTAGTAGTCCAATTGGTTGTTGATCATCCACCTTATCCTTCTAGAACTATAAACTCTTAGCCAAATGCTTTGATATTTCTCTTTTAATGCTCAATTAATAAAATTCCTTTTGTAATGTTATGATCATATTTTGATATCCAGGATGACCTAAAAAAGGTTTATGATCACGTTCATTCAAAACTAGTTGCTATAAATCATATTCATTTGGGACATATATACTATTTTTAAAGTTAATAATCCATATTTATTTTTTTCGTAACCATGTAGCTCTATATGATGTAATTTTTGTCACATTTGCTAAAAAAATCATCTTCTAAAGTTGCTACCCTTATTTACTTTGCAAAGTTTGTCTTTGAACTACTAAGATAAATTTTAGTAATTTAATTTACATTTCTACTTAGGGAACTTCCTACTTTATTGTCTTTCTATTTTATATGCTTGATGCTAAATTCAAACTCACGTAAAAATTCCATCCACCTTGCCTATCTAGCTTTCAAATATGATTTGATGAAAAAATACTTTAAGCTTATGTGGTTAATAATGAGAGTAAATTTTTTTCCCAATAGTTAATTTCTCCACATTTTAAATGCATGCATAACATTAGCTAATTACAAGTCATAGACATCGTTATTCTTCTCATGAATTCTTAGTTTCCTTAGTACATAAGAAACTACATATTTTTCCTCCATTAACACACCACTCAACCATTCAAGACATGCATTTGCACATATGACATATATTTTTTTCTTGACTGTCAATAGTTATCTGAATCTATCAAAACACTCTTGACAATTTGGTGTCCAATTTAATTTTACTCCCTTATTTTGAAAAGAACTGATGGGATAGGATAATTTATAAAACGATTCTATAAATATTCTAGAATACCTAGTAATTCCCATGAATTATATAATATATACTACATCATTAGGTATTGGCTAGTTTAAAATGCCCTTAACCTTTTTAGGATCAACCAATATTCCTTTTTCAGAAATGATGTGCCCCAAATATTGGATTCTATCTCTATAAGAAACACACTTGTTGAATTTTGTATACAATTAATGTTCCCTTAATGTCTATAATGCTAGACTTATGTGCTCTTTGTGTTCTTCTTGGTTTTTCAAATATATTAGAACTTCATAAATAAAAGCCAATATTAACTTGTTTAGATAGTTATTGAACACACTATACATTTGGCAGATAAAAGTAGCAAGTGCATTAGTGAATTTAAATTTTCTTTCAACTAAACTTAAAACATATTTGCATGTAAAATAACTTAAAGGAATACTTACGGTATTCCATGTTTCCTTTCGTAAATTTATTCATTATATTCCCTAGCAACCACTTGAATTTTCTTTTACGAAACAAGCTTCCTTCTCAAATCTAGGTTAGGATCTTCCCTAACTTTTAAGGTTTATAATTATGAGAACTACCTATGCACGTGTGTGTAAACATAATTATTTTTTTTATATAAAGCAAATGTACTATCATAGTAGCTTTACCCTTACTAGTACTCTAAAATATTTGTAATGCTAACATATGTATAATTTAATTCATAACGATTATTCTAACCACACGTATACACAGTAATTCATAATTTTTGTTCAAAAATAATTAACTTGACTAACTAGCATAGTAAAATAGGATAATTTCAGCAGTCCCCAATAGAAGGCATAACATAACACAACAATTAATTACAATTCAGAATTAAGTCACGAACCAACATTGTCTAACTATAATTAGTCGATGGGAATTTTCTGGGAGACACCATGTTGCTTCCCACTAAGGAATTCCATACAACAATTACCCCCGAGCTAAGACCTATTTTCCTTCAAGAATCAAAAACCATTTTGCATTCCTTAGTGGTTTTCTTATACCTCTTTGCAACATATTTTTCTCTTAGGAGCGTGTTTTTTTAGGGCATGAACCTTTTGGTTACCCAGGATTTCTATTTAGAATAAGAAAAAAGTCTTTATTTTTCTTTAAAGCACACCTTTCTCTCCAGTTTTTTATTTTCACCCAACTTACCATTTCTCTCTAGATAAGTGTTGAGCATAATCTTTCTCCTCGGTTATGCTATTTTTATATTTACCAACTTTATTCTTGGGATTTTTAGGAGATTATTTGGGAAGGTCCACAATGTGGACTTAAACACTAACATATTTTGTAAAGTCAAAAGGCATATTTATTACCCAAGTGCTCTTTCTAGATTATTTCCATAAAACTCATTTATTAATTTAATGAAATAAAATTTAATTACATAATCAAATAGTTTCACTCGTGGATTCCATAGCCATTAAGCTCAATAATAATTAAACATTCTACAAGTAGTAATGTCTTCAAAATGTAACACATAGGGGTGTCGTTGGGCCTACCATAATTTAATTTAGCAATTTTTTTTTTTTTTTAATAATAGAATAAGAAAGAGTAGACACAAGAGTGAAGGGATGACAAAACCACAGAGGAACGGTCACGTATGTGAGCATACAATATGGGTACATTTATGTGAACAAGCACAAGTACCCACCTTAGAATTAGTGAATATTGTGTGGGATATGAAGATAGAGGTATTGAATCTCCATGTAGGACATAAGTAATTACTGAAAGTTAGTGAGGAATAAGAGAAAATCATTAAAAACTTGATAGACAAGTCCAATCCCAAATGTGTGGAAATAGTAATGGGGGAAGATGACTGTAGAGAGACATCAAATTGAAAGATATGAAAAGAGGTGGATCAAAGAAAATGAGCTATATTTGAATGAGAGAAAGAGCACAATTTACAGAGAACTCTCTTAAAGCCTACAAAGAAGCAAAAAATGGCATTACAATGAGGGTTTAAAAGGACCAAATCTGCAACCTGTAATGGTTATGTAAAGAAGAGACTGAAGCATGAACAATTACTATCAATAGGTATTATCAGCTTCATGACTATTCTTCTGAATTAAAAAAAAATTAACTACAAGTCAGTCAGAGGGACAAGATTTGTTATGGTGGGAAGAAGCTAGAACAATACATAATTTTGAAAATGAGGATATTCATTGGGAGGAATTTCAATGAATTTTTAAAGAAAAATACTTGACTAAATATTATTTTGATGATAAAGCCAAAGAATTTCACAATTTGAAACCTGTCTAGATGTCGATGGATAAGTTATGAACGAATTTTACTCATATTTTGAGATATGTGCCATATATAAGAGAAGAAAAAGCTAAAGTCCAATACTTTTATAATTTGTCTAAATCTCTCTTTTAAGGAAAGGATTGAGTACGATAATTCTCAAATAATGGATAAGACCATTAGAAAAGCAAGAACTTTCGACCAGTAAACAAAGAAAAGAAATGAAAACATAAAAAATTGGCCTACTAGATGGACGGATAGACTTGCTCAAAGTGGAAAGGGAGGAAAATAGGGATATCAAGGTCAAAATTTTAGGAAAACATCAGTCAGACCCAACGAAAATACACTCAAACTCAGAGTTGGTCTAAATATAAATAATTCAGTAAGAAGGGGTTTAATAGGAAGTATAAACAATCCTTAGAACACTAGGGTCATGGAGACCTCTATTTGTTGTGAAATTGTCCTTAAAATAGAAGATTCGTACAACATATATGGAATAATCAAGAGGCCTCTATCTTCACTGATGCGGCCAAAAATATTCCATGGATCAACCAACCTTGGAAGCACCAGTCAAAGCATCCATACACCATGGTGGGGATAAAAGGTATAACTTAAAAAATAAAATTGTTTCTATTTTTATACACCTTTCTACAATTTTGAGTCATGTTGGCCTCCATATTGTAGGAAAATGTAAATTAAAGTCTCAAAAATCCAAAAATTCATGCCTTGTCAATTTAACTACTATCACAAAAATAAAACTACTAATTGGTTGAAGGCATCCCCAATCATGTTAAATGAGAATCATACTACTATGAATTTAAACATTCTTTTACTAGGTCCATGTGATGTTTTGGTTGGGATGGACTAGTTGGAAATTTATAAATATATTATTAGTTGCGTTGATAAAATTGTTACTTGCGCTAAAAATAATGGAGAGACATAAATTGTAAAAGGCATACCAAATCCCATTTGTAATTTACAATTAAAGAGGGTTGCAAGAAAAGTACGCCAATTGTTCACCATTCAAGTGGAGGAACACTCACAAGATAAAAAAACTAAATCCTTGAATGATATGGAAGTAATTCATGACTATGAAGATGTATATGCTAATGAGATTCTTGGATTTCCACCTAAGAGGGATATAAATTATTCTATAAAGCTAAACACGGGAGTAACACTGGCATCAGAAGAACCTTATGAGATGAGTGTATCATAACTAATATAGACAAAAATGTAGTTACACAAATTGTTAAATAGAGAGTACATGAAACCTAGTTTACACCATGGGGTGCACATGTTCTATTTGTGAAAAGGAATGATGATAAATTTACGTTATGTATTCACTATCGAACGATAAATAAGATGACAGTTAAAAATAAGTATCCCCTTCCCAAAATTGATGATTTATTTCACCAAGTAGGAGGGGCTACTATGTTTTCCAAAATAGATGTCACATATGGCTATCACCTATAATATCCTCTAACACCCTAGTACTATTATGGATGGAATAAGTTACATCAGATAGAATGGCTAGAAAGCCATAAAAATATTGGATTAATTATTTAAATGAATAATCAGTAGTAAATAAGTAGATGGGATGCATGTACCTAGAATGGGACGCCCAAAAATGAAACGCGTGCCAAATAAATTCTTATTGGTGAAGAAAATTGAGAAATTATTTCATGAGAAGAATTATAGATGGAATTCTAGGTAAGGTTAATGGATGGGAGAGAAAATCCCATTAATTTTCTTAGCTGGAGAAAGATGTTAATAGTGAATTAGAATAAAAGTGTTGTGGGAGAGAAAGGCATGCTTTTATCAAAAAGCCAAGGAAAGAGGTTAAAAAGATCCACAAAAGTGGGACAACACTTAAAGAAATGTTATCGTGAAAGAAAGGTATTAAATACCTGTCAAGAAATCAAGAAGAGGTTGTTGAATCCTTAGGGAAATAATTATGAGCTTGGGGGGAACTTGTGGTACAATTCATGGTGGGGTGGCGAGTGTGTTATCATAAGTACAATGTGGTATAGTATTAATTGTGTGAGTACTTATGAAATTATTCGAGTACTTTTGAATCATCTCATTGCTTGTGCAATATATAAATTTGGCATTAAGTGCATGCATACAACTTTTTCTATGAATCTTGCATATTATAGATGTTTCAAATTTACACCTAGATTGGATTAACGGACTCTACAAGTAGTTTTAATGCTTTTCAATTCTGGAATTATTTCATTGATGCATGAGGACTAACATAGGTGGGTAATAAAGGAATATTGTTATATCATTATACATGATAATCTATAGAAATTGCGCATACAAATGTCGTAAAGAATGTTACATTCCTGCCAGAGTACTATATATGGTTGAGGATGGATTGTATGATGGGTAGGTAGTACGAACATAAATCTCAGGAGGAGAATAAAATATATTTAATATAATTGTAAAATTCCACTAGTGAGAGTTTTATTCCTCCTTGGAGTAGGTTAACAAGTTTATAAAGTTGGCAAGCACTCTCATATTAGAGCACTTCAGCAATTAGTTAACAGTGTCAATTTATGAGAGAAACAACTATAGCAGGGATTGAATATGGAATCCAATTCCTGAACCATACACAGAAGGGAGTAATCTTAGTGTGCCTCGTTAAATTCAAGCCATATCGAATCAACACACAAATAGAAGCTTAACTATGGGAAATGAAAAGTTAAAAATTAAAGTTTTAGAAAAATATTAGAGATATAAAAATAATCTATTTGAGGCATTAGGGATTGTCAGAGTTGCAAACATCAAACTTATTGCACATTAAACCATGTAACCATGATAAGTGTAGTATAGACACAATTCAGTAAGCTCAACACACCATGTTGAATGCAAAGCACATTGAATAAGTCATACACAAATAATGTAGAGGAATGCATTTTGTTTACATCCATTCAGTACCTAAAGGGTTGAAATTTTGTACATTTATTATAGCTTAAACTGTGATCTGTAAGTGCACCCAAATATCGTATTTTCCCAATACATACAAGTGAAACTTCTTTTTCTCATATTTTCTCATCTTCTCATCCTTGTTTTTGAAGGGACAAACGTTCCTTGAAGTTGAAGTCTTATGAATGTAACACAGACTATTGAAGGGACCAAAGTTGTATGCTTTTTAATAAATAAAAATGGTTAATTGTAATTCTATTAAAACATTGTGGCCATACTTGTAAGGAAACACTACAACAAAAATGGAGTGATTTTTACGAAAAAAACATAACAAATTTGCAAGATGATCAAAACATTGCAACATTTTGTAAGTCTATCATGTCTTCAAACATGAAAGATGTAATCTAAGGCTAAAAGGTCATTCAAACCATACACATCAAAATTTGCCCACTCAGTTAATGGGATTCCAATGGAATTGTTCAAATAATTGATTTCTAAGCAAAGCCTAGGTCAAATAGCTCTAGTCTCTGAAAGTACACAGGGCCAGGTGAGCACGATGAAATTAAAGGTAGTATAGGTCAACCCCAATCATACACCATTGATACCATATGAAAACAACTGCTCCAGTATCGCCAGATTTCCTTCAAACCAACCATGAGAACAACTCATGTATTGAATTGTGCAACACAAGGGAATGAAAGGAAAAAGCACTGACCTGGAGAACCCATCGGTGTGTAAGAAATGGATGAAGTGAATTCTTACTGGAAATAACCAGGAGATTGGATGCATACCTGCGAGAACAATGAAATAACTTAATTAGAGAAATAAGGATGTGAAAACCACAGGGAAAAATTAAACGAGGTGATAATTCCACAATAATTTAGTAGAATAATATGAAGCCTTAGTAATAACATTTGGGATTTCCCTGCACAGTTTTGGGTGGAAGCCCATTTTTCTATAGAAATACAAATGTAAAGAAATAAATATATACTCAGAAAAAGAATGATAAGGGTACCTGGAAGTAGATGGAGACAACGAGCAGATGCAGACTCTGTCCCTTAACTAGGTCGAGTGTATAAAGTCATTTTGCAGAAGTGGAAGAAAAACTTGATGGTTATCTCTTGAGGGGGAAAGAAACCCCAAACTCTGTGGGAAGTAGCCTGAAATTAGAAATCAAAAGACTGGAATGGTCAAACATTAAACCTAAAACTTGTAAAAGTTAGCCTCAAAAAACTAATTATGTTTGATTAGTGGTTTATCTTAACAGAAATAGAGAAGGCACAAGGGATAAACCAATGAAATCAGCAAGAAATACCATTAACTTCTCCTTAATAGAAGCCCCAGTCCTCGTAGTATCAAAATGGAACTTAGAGGATGGCATAACACCTAATTCAAAATGATTCCAAAGGGTTAAGCTTCATTCAACCCCTAATATTCCGAAACAGAATTGTGAGGTTAGAGGTAGTTGTTGTAGAGTACATAAAAGAGAACAGAGAGAAATGAAACCCACCACGATAAGCAATGGACCCAGAAACATACCAACCGAGATAGAAGTGGAAATAATTGATAATCAACCTTGTACTAGAATGTGTAAGCCTGCGACAAAACCATAGGAGGGTAGAAAGGGTAACTATATGCATAACTTCATAAACTTTTAATAGAAAATAAATATAAGGATTTTAGAGATGTTGTATGTAATTGTTATTTAAAGACATCGATGTTTGCTAGATGTGAAAAAAGCCAAAGTCCAAAGGCATACCTAAGGCTTTGAGGGATTAAAATTCGATTTGTTAGGAGAATCATGAAGAATGGCGATGTGAGTTCACCAAACGGAGGAAGTGGTTACAAACACGGTGAACTTTTTTCTCTAGAAAGAGGAGAAGATGATTAGGGTTGGGTGGAATGATCTTGACCATTGACTCATTCTCCACGCATCTCTGCCAAAGCACAACACCCAAAGGGTGTACTAGCATCCATACGAATAAGGTGTATGTTTCATCAACACACAGACAACTGCTGCTTCCCAAGCATGACCACAAAGGGATCCATTAAGAAATCAAATAAATGATCACTAGGTGTAGGTATATCGAACAAGGGTCTCAAAACATAGGAACAAGGGGAAGGCAAGATGGCTACGTATTCTGAAACCCTCAGTGCCGCCGACAAAAGGTTCTCAATCGAAGGGGCAGAGATCGAAGGGAAGCCCTGCATGAGCCTGCGATTTAGAATAATCGATCCATAGACCTGGTTTTCCCCTACATCTGATCGATTCTTGGCGACAGAGCAAACCCTCTCCAGCTCTCAGATCGGCGCCGCCACTGCCCTCAAAGATCAACACTGCATCGGAACGGCGTCGGGCCTAGTCGAGGGTCTCGCTGTATTCGAACTTTCTTTTTGGTTTTGGCCCGGATACATCACCGGGAGGGATCTGGGAAATTTTTTCCCCTGCATCCGATGTAATGTCGCCAAACTGCCAGATCTGATCCAGTTATGGGTCACTATGTTTTCCCCTTCGTGGATAATGCCCAGGTTAGGAAGTATTGCCTGCGCAGATGGGAAAAAGATCTCGCAGTCTGCTCTTCAAACCTCTCTTGGAAAGCTGTGAGCACGATCTACCACTCTCTGGCAGGTCAGCTCGCCGCCCATTCATTTTCTTTACCCACTGAAGCCGCTCGTATGCAAAGATTGGGGTCTGCATGTAGCAGATCTGTCCCATCGCACAAGCGCATGGTCCTTTCTCTACAGCCACAGGCCGGATCTCGCTACTACAAGCAGAGCAGAATCCCAGACTGACGGCATTCATAAGGTAACTAAAACTTGCTTTCAGATTTTCATTAAAACACCAGGGTCGAAATCCTTTTCAGTTTGGGTACATGCAAAAAATACTGTGATGCAGCTGAAGCAGAAACTCTGCATTTTGACTGGATACCGTAGACAGATCCAACACCTAGTAAATGGCAGATGGTCCCTTCAAACAATAGAACCATGGGAAGCTATGGGATTAGCCAAAGAGAAACCATTGTTTTGAATCTCAGACTGAGGGGAGGAGCCCCTCCACAGGGTCAGACAAGCAGCTCAGGAGGGGAGAAAGGGAAAAAGACTACATCTCAGCAGCAACCCAAAGGAGGGATCTCATACAAAAACATCCTACAGGGAAATAAAGCTTCAGGATCTTCCCCAGATCAAGGCAGATATACCCCTAAGACATATATCGTAGATCAGTTAGGGCAAACCCCAGCCCTAAACTTAGATTCTACAGGGCTGGATGGTTTTGTAAATTCCTATGAAACGCAAGCCCTAATCTGTCGTTTTAACAGTTTCTGGCCGAAACCAATGGATCTATTCCATTGGATCTTCACCACTTGGACCATGGAATGTGACATACATCTATGCTCCAAGGGATTCTTCGTAGTTAGATTTGCATCCTTGGAAGACAGAGAAACAATCATAAGCAAAGGGCCTTGGTTCTGAGGGAACAACGGGGCTATTCATGACCCCATGGTTTCCAGATTTCGATCTAAACACCATGACTCTATCCAAAGTGCCAGTTTGGGTCCGTTTATTCAACCTTCCTCTCCATTTCTGGAGTGAACAAGTCTTGGAAGGAATTGGGAACAACATAGGGAAATATATCAAAACAGACCTGGAGATAATTGATGAAAGGTTATACACCTTTGCCCGTATTTGTGTTGAAGTAGATCTCAACAAAGGGCTGCCAGACAACATAAGACTGATCTACAAACAACAAAGTTGGATGCAAGCACTAGACTATGAAAATACTGCTTTCAGATGCAGGTTCTGCAGGCAGACAGGACACCTACAAAGCACATGCCCAGAAGCAAAAAAAACAAACAGCAAGAAGAAGCAGAAAGGGAAGCAGAGGAAAGGATGGCAATTTCCTCCCCCTGATTCAGATGATGAAGAATCAGAGGCAGAAGAGGAAGACATTCTAGTAGAGAATGTAGAGGTATCCAAAGAACAGGAGACTAAGGAAGAAGCTACATCAGTAAACAAGGATTCAAAGAACCACCAAAATCAGTTAGAGAAGAAAAACGAGGAACAAAATATGGGAGGGAACAAATGGCATCACCACTCAGATACTTTAGACTCAGACAAGGAAACAGGCTCACGAAATGCAGAAACACAGTTAGTTATTGCTTCGATTGAGCCAGCACAAGGAGAATGGCGAAAAGTTGAAAATAAAAAGGGAAGAAAAACTTAAAGCGTGAACTTTCTCATTGCCGGAATTTAGTTCTTTCCTTATTTCTCTTTCTCTCTAATCTCTTCTCTCTTTTCTATTATTTCTTCATGCACGTTAGCTTTCTAACGTTGTGCGGGGTGCTATTGCATTCGTGCCCTTTTTGGGCATCTTACGAAATGCTTTATTGCATCTGCTAGTGTAACTTTTCATTAATTCTTTTCATAAAAGGTTACCGTTTTTTCCTTGGAAAAAATATCGAACAAGGGTTGTAATAAAAGAAGAAAAAATCTCTCATAATTTTAGAATCGCAATAATTGATGAAGAAATTATGATATATTGTTTTAACCTTCAGGTATTAAGCACATACGACCTAGGCATTATCCAAAATAAATATTGTCACATAGAAAAGGTGAGGTTCTTGTAAAAATCCCAATACAATAGTTGGACAACTCCAGTTTAAGTAAATTAAATAAAGGTTCGATAACATGATATAGTGGGGAATGTCCCTACCATGATGAGTGAAATAAATATACTGAACTTGTAATTCCATATTATCCTTATTTATCAAATCTAAGACATGGGAAATAAACATGTGACCAACAGGTGGAGGGACTATGAAAAGATGGTATCAAAGCCTAGGTTCATGATTCCAAAGGGAGGTGTGAATGATGGTATCAAAGCCTAGGTTCGACCCTCAAACCTACTATGTGTTGGCACATAATAGAGTACAAAAGACTACCTATAACAACAATCATGGGTGATGGCTCGAATGAGAGACAATCTAGTTCTTAAATTATATCAGAGACACGCATGGATGGATGCACCCAATTTCCAAATAAATCTGGTATTGTAAATGGTGATGTGAGATCTAATATGTGAATACTGAGAACTTGTCTTGGAAACAAATATGAGCTAGTTTTATCTATTTTATAAGGACAAAAATACCTTAAAGGAAAACTCCAAGAGTGAAGGATCATAGAAGTCCAAATTTACATCATTAAATGTCTCAACCTACTAAATTCAACCCACATTACAAGGTATGATTTTTCCTCAGTAATTTCAATCAAAGTCAATAATATTTACACAAGGAAGAAATTCCTATATATCTCCATCAATTTTGAGTAAACAGGCTCATGTGTTTTGTATTGCATGATTGAGATAACAATATTCATCTCTTATGATGTATAGGATAACAAAAAGAAATATCATAGTATATATGGGATGTCATTGTTGGAGGTTGATCATCTCCTTGAAAGAGGATTATTTTCTCTCAAATATGATCGATGAATTAAATTATGCCAAGAATGAAAACGAGATATTCTTGTCACCCCTATAGAGTGTTTGAATATACTAATGTAGAATGTGTGAAAATAATAGTGTAATCTCAACCTCAAATTTGAGAAGGGCTCACAAACAAAGAAATCCTAGAAGTGCGCTATTTGTCCAAAAATACCAGGAGTATAGTTACATGCGATTTGAAGCATTGTCTCTAATCCAATATGGAAAATTATCTTAGAGATAGAGGATGAATAAGTTAAGAGGAGTCTAAATTACATTACTCTTTATAAGTTTGAAATCCTGTAATTAAAGAACAAGTCTTATAAAGGACAATACTCTTAAATACTTCAGAAACCATATGATGTGTCTACTCTATGCATAAAATAAGGTAGAATCAAATTACTGGGAGCGTATATGGTTGAGTTGGGATCCGACATAACCGATATTGGCTAGAGATCCACTTTAAAATATGAGGTATGTGTAAAAATCCAAATCTCAATTGTCCTTTTAATGAAACTAGTTTGACATACCTTAAATCTCTTGAAGGGACTAATTGTAACAAAACCTTTAAGGTCAGACAAGGAGGGTAATATAAATTTCATGTCATTAAGGTCTTTATAACAATTTTTTTCTCTCATTGGAGTACATATCACCCTTTCGATTTCTTTCCTTGGAACTTCTGAAATGTTATATCAGACAATCATTGATGAATGATATGGTATGAAATTTTGAAATGCAAATTTTAGATGTTGAATATTTGAGATTATTGAAGATGAGCTTTATCAATATATGAGGAATATTACTCCTTGCACATTGATAAAAAAAATACTTAGCATGGAGTGATCATTGACTGAGTAAATGACAAGTATGACAGACTTAATCTAGAGTATTTGAATGATTAATTATCTAGGGTTTATATATGTCATAACTTTTGCGTAATTATGGAGGGAACCAACTATTGGTTCTCATAGTGAAAGAAAGCAGTAATTAAGTTAGTAGAGGGAGATACTGAGTAAATTTTATGTGTTGAAAAAATTATATAAAAGAGGAAGGAGTAGACAATGTAGTGATGAAATACATAGTCATGATAATGTACGTAAACATAAATTGAAAAATAATTCATTTGAGCTTAGCTAGTATTCGTATGGATGAAAAAATTAATATTTCTAAGAAGGAATACCATGGCTAAAAGTGGACCTTAAAATTTAGAAAGAAACCCCTAAGGATTATTGAGTATTATTGTTTTGAACATCTAATAAAGATTTTGTGAAAATGGAATGTGTTAGTGAGGGAAAATTTTAAGGATGGAAATTTATCTTAAAGATTAGAAGCCTTGGCTGATCTTACTAATCCAAAATATGTAAACTATAAAATTATTGCTGATATTTTAGTAAAAACATTCAAACTTCTAATGATTTTATAGAGTCTCTATAAAAGTTTGGCGATTTTTAACGTAAAATATTTTTTTCTTATAAAATTTGGGGAATCATTTTTAAGAAAAAATGGGAATTAGTGAATCCTTCTTTGCATTAGTGGCGAAATCTACCTTAGGCTGAAATAAGGTAAGACTCAAGGCTACATCAAACCACGCTCAGCCTCGTAGCTAGCCCTACGACGACAGGAGAGGGCTCTCTCCAGGTAAATCTCGGCAAAAGATAATCAATGAGGTAGAGATGACTGAATTGATGACTAATTTTAGGCTACGTATGAAGTACAAGGACTTTGAAATTGATTTTTTGAGGTTTTGTTGAATTCAAGGGAAAGGCAATTTTGGGTGCGGGGATGAGGCACAGCTTTTGCAGAGGTCTACTTGGGGCAAGATAGGCGATTGTTTTGACGCCTTTAAAGTGATTGAATGAATAGATATGACTGGTGAGAGGTTAAGGAGAGCAAGAAACTTTCAACAACTCTTCATAAACAGATGAAAACATGGAAAATTAAACAAACTTAAAGGCAGAGCATAGCAAATTATGGATTCTACCTTAACACTTCATTTGTTCAACTGCAGAAGATAAGAGAAGGAAAGTGATGCACATAAACATCTTACAAATACCGAAAGAAGTACACCATCAACACATAAAGCCACATGAATCCCAAATAGTGCTGCAAAACCCTGGTCTTTCCTTTGCCAAAAATGCAGATAAGATATGTACAATAAAGTCTCAAGCTATTCCCAAGAGTCCAACCCTGAAAATGACTAAGAAAATACATAATATATGAAATCCAACACATTCCCTTCCCTCTAGTAGTCGAACTCATCATCCTAGGATTTGTTTCAACCAATTCTAAACAAAGCACTACAATCTAGGCAGTCAAAATAACTTGCCTCTATAAGCTAGGAAACCAATTCATTCATTAAATTTTTTCTATTTTATGAATGAATCATCTAGAATAGGTAAATAAGTGTCAAATAAACATAGTTTTCCATTAATTACATCAAGAATGGTGAAAAATCACATCACAAGTCAATACTGGTCAAACTGGCTTCTTTTGCTGAGCTAAGCATGAAAAATGTGCGAAAAAATCTTGTGCGCCGCGTGCGTGAGCCCTGTGCATCCAAATCAAGCTCAGGTTGGCTTGTTGGAAAGCCCTAGATTTTTACTTTCTGACACCAGTGGAATGTTCCAATTTGGTCTTCATTTGACCCTCCAAAAGTGCATTCTCCCTGAAATACTTCCTGCTGGTGCAAAAAGTGGCAGAAAGGTGATTTTCATGATGTTTTTTAGCCTTTTGGTCACCCAAAACTTGATGAAATGCTTTGGAAATGAATGAGAATGTATAACTCATCATGAAATATCCAAAACTACAGGCCATTTGTGATTTGGACCTCCCCATCTTATGGGTCGCGCGCTGCGCGCTATGCGTAGAGCCAAAAAACCTGTTTTGCAAGCCAAAAATTTCAAAATGACAAAATTTTCTTCGAATTTGCTCTAATTCAGAGTAAAGACCCTCTATCATGTGTTTTGCCCTGCCAATGAAGCCTCGGCCAAAATTTGGAGTGGATCGGGCTTTTTCTGTCGCTTTAGCGCTTTGCTCAAACGCCTCTTTAGGATCTTCATTTTCGCTTTGCAAACATGCATGCGAGCCCAATATTGAGTTTTCTTATATCGAAGCATGTCTTTGTCTCTGTTTGCTTCGCCAACAACTTCTCCAAATGAGTGTTTACCCGGATGAGCATTGATTCTCGATCAATAGGTGTCAAGTCACCTGGTCTCCTTCAGGCCAATTCTCGGTCTTCTCGGATGTTCCGCAGCTCATAACGTGTATGCTCATCTTCCAGCTATTTGTTGCGCTGATCTGTTAGGATATTCCGACACATAGGAATAGTTAAGTTCAACTTGGTCTAGTATAGAGTTAGGTTAGCGTTAGGTAAAGTGTGTTTCTTTACCGTTGTAGAGCTAGCATCAACATCAATGATACCCATGTCCTGACCTCCTGAAGGACCCTCATCAAACATGGTTCTGTTGCCCCTATACTGAATCTGTACCTGTGTTGAAGACGGACGTGAGAGCCCTACCACATGATGTGGGGATAATACTCATTGTGCTGATGATGTCAATGAGACTCCTTCCACCCCGGGTGGGGATAGTACTCGTCGTGCAGATGCAAATAAGGCCCTGTGGCCTCGTTGATATGTCACATATGCTGGAGCATCAACATGCTCAGTCTCAGGAATGTCAAACTACTGTGAAGACCCTCCCTCATCATGAACTATCTCTGTAGGAGGGTGTAGCGTGAAAATGTAATCACGGGAGATGAAATCCTCCCAAGTAATACCCTGCTATGCCAATTGGTGCATCACTATGATTTTGATCAATGCATAGTGATATATGCTCCTATGCTGATGTGATGGGCTTTTCCTTTGTACTAAAGGCACCATTCACTCTATGTTGAGAAACATGAAAAACAGAATGTTCATCATACGTACCCTTGTGAAATGCATCAACAAACGAACATGGTACACATAGAGACGCGAGAATCTGCCCTCACAACTGAAATACTGAATGATGAGTTTCATCAACAATGCAAACTCATCTTTCAGGAATCTGAAAGGAAAAGCTACGCTCAAGTGTCTCATATACCTGGGCTTGATATGTGGCTGATAGTAAAATCTTTCTAGCATCTGGCGTTTACTCCATTCCTGCCCTACATTTGGTATCCTGGTGGCCTGAGCAATAGTTTCGAGTAACAAGGTGAAATTCACTCTAGCAAGGTTTACATGGCCATCCTATAAATTTAGAACAAATAAACGGACTAGTTCCTGATGATGCTGAGTTTGTGAGATCATCTCGCAATATTGGAAACATGATTAGTGCCGAAAACAATCCATTGCAAGTGGGCAAGCTTGCAATTGAGCCAAAGAAGTAGGCTCCTCCCTAACATGCTGTCCACTTTTTCCACCTTTGTGATACCTCCGTGGCACATCTGGCACATTTACCTCTGGTGTAGAATCACTATCATACTCCTGCTCATATACTGACTCGGTCTTTGACATGTTCTTTAGAAACTAGATAGCTGGAATATATATATGTTGATATACAACTGTGTGAAAAATTGACTGTAGACTGTTTCTTTTGCTCTAAAATGTTGTGATCAAGGGGACACAAATATACAAGGGAATTATTAGGAAAGGGAAAACATTAGGGAAATGGGGAACATGGAAATAAAACAAGGAATTTAGAGAAGGGAATGGACATGGAAATCTTGGATTTTTAGGGTTTTGGGATGAGGTAGGGATCATGTGTTTGTAATAGAAGTGAGGGATTAGGATTTGAGGGAGGATGATGCAGGGTTTATGAGGGAATTATTGGGGAAAATAATGGTGAATATAGGGGATGGGAAGCAAAAGGAAGTAGGAAAAAATGATAACCTTGGTAGCATTTAGTTTTTAAAACCCTTCAAAAATTTTTGCATTCAAATTCTTACAGCAATTTAATGGACAAAGGAGGGTTTTTCCACTTGGTTTTCTAGGGAAAACATATCATAATCCTTTACATAAACCATTCAAAACCAATAATAAGGCATGAATATAAGCCTAGCTATGAATTTTTGCTTGAGAGGAGGCATTTTAGTGTTTTTCCGGACCAAGTTTGGGCTTAAACCACAGTGTGCTGCGCGCCTCACCTAACGCGTCGTGTGCCTCTGATGTGCCACAGGCATACAAATTCTCACTGTGCATGGTTGCCTGATGCGCCGTGTGCCCCCGATGCGTGCGCGCCCAA
This sequence comes from Pinus taeda, assembly GCA_000404065.3. NCBI lineage: Eukaryota > Viridiplantae > Streptophyta > Pinopsida > Pinales > Pinaceae > Pinus > Pinus taeda. The sequence continues at coordinate 24,384 of APFE030441555.1, read as the reverse complement.
CCTGATGCGCCGCACGCCCTGGAAATGCTCCAATTTGCATACAAACTCACAAGATTTCTTTGGAACAATGCTCTTCACTCTTGGAATGTGGAATGGATTACAAATGATGTGAAATAAATTCATATAGACTCTTGATTTTTGCTTGATCCATAACCCATTTTCTTATGTTTTATCATTGACACTTTTTTGGAATTAATAGACTCTAACCTTTTTGGTTTCCTTCTTAACTTTAGTTGAAATAATGATTTTCTTTGATAATTTTTTGCAGCGATAGCTATGACATGCTCTGGCAAAGGAGACCAAAGCTGCGCTTGGACATTTCAAGGGTTGAAGTTTTTGAAATTTTTTTACAAAAAAGAGATGACGACTTATCTTCAAAATAGAGTTTTGAAGAGAAGTCATACTTTATCTGTACAATGATGAAAATTATTGAAGTGACTATCTATCAAAGACATCCCTCTGGCTTGCTGGTCTTCTAAGACTTTTCAAAACAAAATTGACTCAACCCTAGACCTAAGACCTAAAAATTTAAGACATGATTGTAAATTACCTTTTAACCTTTATGACTAGACCTGAACCACTAGTGGCATGCACGAGGGGAATGAGTGACACAAACCATTCCGTAAGAGTTATGGCATGCCTAACAAAATGCAACTGATCAAAACTGATGGGACACCTAAACATGAAATGCATAAAGAGCTTTGATCTTTGACGGCGGGATAACTAGACCAACTCTAACATTGGCTCCAATGGGGATGGTAGCTCCTTGGAAATGCCAAGAACTGTAGATCTCTGTAAGAGCTAGAGAGTGCCTTCATCCATTGGGCGATGGAGTCATTATTCCAAAACAAAATCTTGAGAATTTGACTGAAGAACCAAAAACCGCTTTGACCAAACTAGACTCAAACCTAAAAGATTGAGACAACAGACTTGACAAACTTAAACTAACTAACCTTCATTTTCAGAATTATAGCCTTCACCTCAGGCCCCAGACTGAACATGATAAGTTAGTTTACATGTGCAATAGAACAAAAGTAAAATGATATGTACAATGATGGTGAAATGAGCAGAAAATACTCAGAAGTAGTATCTCTTTAATAGCCGACCATTAATCGGCCCTCCAGTACATTCATCTCCATTCATTTCTTTGAGAAGGAAAGCATTTTGGCGACGATATGCTGCAATCTTGTAAGGACCCTTCCATAAATTTTCAAATTTGTCATGCTTTCCCTTGTCTTCATGTCGAGCATCCCACCTCAAAACTACCTCATCTAGCTGAAATGCGTTTGCCTTTGCTTTCTAGTCATAAATGTTTTTGATGCGCTCCTGCAACTTGCAAGTGTTTTGAAATACCTCTTCCCATGTCTGCTGTAAATGAATCATCTGATTAATCCTTCTCTGCATAGGATCTTCCTCACTACCAGCTTCTTGAAGCAATTTGACTACCAGGACAGCGAGCGAAGTAGGAAAAACCGTGTCTGTTCCGTACACTAATTCAAAAGGAGACATGCCAATAGACTTTTTCTGACTCACCCTATCAGCCCATAGTTCATTTATCAACTTCTTGTGCCAGCCCTTTTTATTGATTTCCAACAATTTCTTAATGATATTTACCAAAGATTTATTAGATGACTTCGCCAATCTGTTTCCTTGACAGTGGTATGCGGTTGAATGTCCCAAGCTAATATTGTACTTATAGAAAAACTCAACCATCCTTTTTGACTTAAATGCTACTGCATTATCTATGATTAACTTACTTGGACATCCAAAACGTGACAAAATGTTGGTTTCAAGAAAAGAAATAATTACCGCATCTGTAGCTTGTCGAGTAGGAATCGCTTCCATCCACTTTGTAAAGTAGTGTGTGGCTATTGATATCCATCGATGTTGTCCTGATGATGCCGGATGAATTTCCCCGATGAAATCCAATCCCCACTACTGAAAAGGTGTGCTGACTTCAATTGGTTTCAGAGGCAAAGGCTGGAGTTTCTACTTCCCTTCAAAAATTTGGCATTCGTGACAATTTTTAACAGCCTTATATACATCTGAAAATAATGAAGGCCAATAATATCTTGCCCTTAGAATCTTGTTTGTTGTGGTATTCCAAAACAGATGACCTCCACAGTCCCCTCTATGAAAGTCTTCCACAACTCTTTTGGCTTCTTCCTCTACCAAACAATTCAATAACATTCCACCAGGGTCTTTCCAAAACAATGCTGAATCTAGTATGCAAAATTTTGCAGCTTTCAATTTCAATGTTCTACTTTTGTTTCTAGGCATTTCGGGAGGTGAAGACAAATGTTGAAGTACATATAAAATGTCAGCATACCAGGGAGAGGAAAGAAACATTTCCGATACCTAAACGGATGAATTCTCCTCATCTTCATCAGACATGGTAGCTATCAAACTTATGTCTAGAACTTGCAAATTCGTTTCAGCCATTAACTTAGCGAGTCCTTGACCTTTGATCAGCTTGGTAGGTTTAATCTCTACATCATACTCTAACAACGCAGCAATCCACTTACCCCGTCTGCCTTCTGGATCTGCCTGTACTAAAATATCTTTAACTACTGCATTAGGAACATATGCTAGAATATGGGAATGCAATATATACACACAGAAATCTTTCAAGGCCTTTACAAGCACAAGTACTTGCTTCTCAATGATGTTATATTACAATGCTCCATCTCTTATAATCCGACTGAAAAAAGCAATGGGCTTTTCAACACCTTCCCTTTTCTGCATTAATACAGCTGCCAAAGTGTGCTCAAAAGCAAATGAGAACAAAATAAAATCTTGCGTGTAGTCTGGGCTGATCAAAATAGGAGCTGAAGAAAGAGCCAACTTCACTAAATTGAATGACTTTACTACCTCTTTGGTCCACTTTACCTGACTGTCCTTTTTCAGCATGCTCGTGATTTCTCTAAGATGTTCCGCTAGATTTGGAATGAAGCGATGCAGAAAATTCAGTTTACCATTAAAGGACTGTATTTCTTTCTTGTTCCGAGGTGGTTCAATTTGCTGAATGGCTTAAACACGTGCAGGATCAACACGGATGCCATCTTTAGATATGATGTGGCCAAGAAGTTTACCCTCATCCATGAAAAAAAGACTCTTTTTTGGATTCAGCGAAATGCCATATTTTCTGCACTTTTGGAAGACAATTTTCAAATGATACAAATGTTCTTCATCAGAATTTGAAAACACAGTTAAGTCATCAAGATAAAAAACTAAAAATACATCTTTCTCATTGGCGAAATCCATGTCCATTGCACGCTGAAAGGTGGCTCATGCATTTTTCAAACCAAATGGCATCTTTGCATAATGAAACATTCCCCATGGAGTGGTTAACACGGTTTTGTCATGGTCATCTTCATGCACTAAAATCTGATTGTATCCTGAATAGCCATCGAATAGTGACATCCTTGATGCTCCAACTACTTGCTGCAATATATGGTCCATTTTGGGCAGCGGATAATTGTCTTTTAAGGATACCTTATTCAAATTTCTGAAGTCAATACATAAACGAATCTCACCTGTTTTCTTTCTTACGGGAACCAAGTTTGATATCCAATCTGAAAATTGGATAGGCACAATAATTCCTAACTTATACAATCTGTTTACCTATTTTTCAATTGATGGTAGCATCTTCAGATTGATTCTCCTCAACTTTTGACGAAAACGCTTCTGATTTGACTTAATAGGAATAGTATGCTGAATGATATTTGTATCATATGTTTCTAAATCTGAGTAATCCCATGCAAATACATCAGAAAATAAAGACAACAATTTCACATATTTTGCTTTTACCTTTGGTGACAATTACTTTGATAGCTTTACTCTCTTTGGATTCTTAGTTGTCCCAATGTTTACCTCTTCAACACCTTTTTCAGTTGGTCTCAGTGTCGGTTTGCGGGCCACATCGTCTTGGTCAAACAACTCCTCTAAAGGAATCAATCCCTTACGAATAATGTTATCTTTAAGTTGCAGCACTTCCATTTGATTTACTTATATATTATCACTACCATCATCATGTTCTGTATCTATGGAGGTATCTTTGAACTTACCCTTATTTTGCAGAAACTGATTAATCTCTTCATCATCTTGAAAGACTTTCCAACATCGCTGATTATATGGAATGGTGGGACGTTGTTTCACATGAATCTCAAACTTGTTGCTAGAATTCATCAGAATTTTTAAATATCTTGTTGCCTTAGCAATTCCATCAGCAACACCATTTTGTATGCGAGGCACACATGTCAAGGTATGATCAGAGAATAACTTTAAAATATCTAAGACTGCATTTTGATATGCCCTCATGCGAGGATGCTTGGCCTAAAACTCACCCTTAAATTGCTTTATCACCAACTCGGAATCACCATAGACTACAATCTTCTTCACTTTCAGCTTTCTAAGAATCTTAAGGCCAGCAATGAGAGCTTCATATTCCACTTCATTATTAGAACAGTCAAATGCTAGTTTATAAGAACACACTCTTACCTTACTTGGAACTTTGTCTTGAGTGGAAAAGGGACTTGGAATCCACACACCAATACCAGCACCATCACTACCTACTATGCCATCAAAATCCATGGTCCAAAGACCATCTTCATTTTCCTCCAAGTGTTGAAATTGTGTTAGCTCTATTTTCTTTGTTTGCTGCCCATTATCTTCAGCTATTTGCTCCATAGTAGCTTGCTTTTCTCCTCTTTCTTTTTGTAGAGATACTCTAAAATTCTCAGTGATCTCTGGTATATCTTCCGCCTGAACTAACTGACTATCTATATCATTAAAACTATCAGCAAATAAAACAAACGACTCCAAATATGTATGTACATAATTTACAGGATGATTGATTGGCTTCTCTTTGTTGGTTATCATGTATTTCATCTTTTTCTCTCGATATAGCTTTCTCATTTGACCGAAGACTAGAATTGTGGCATAAGAAAAGTCTAACTGTAGAGTCCCCTTCAACTTAGCCCCCCAAGATCTTGAAAGTAGCATACCAAAACGTGGAGGAATCTCCGCCACAACCACATCCATCAAGAAATTCTTCTCTGGAATTTGGTCTAAGCTAACAACCAAATCTTTCATGAGCCCGATAAATCTCACACAGCTGGAATCAAATGAATACACATGATATTTCCTTGTAATGTCTAACCCCAGCTTCTCCATGATCGCCCTTCGCATCAAATTGTGCGATGCACCCGAATCGAACATAGCATTGTGCAAAACATATTCATGGAATCTCAAACTGATATAAAAGGGAGGAACATCACTATCAGGGGACTCACCATCCAATCTTGGCCCAAAAATCAATTCTGGCTGATCATCTTCAACGTTTATCGTGTCAAACATGGGATCAAAATTCAGAATTTTAGAGACTTGACCTCTGTAGCTGTTGTTTTTCATGATTTCAGTCAAAGGAATAGATACTTTTAATTTGGAAATTTCATTTTCCAAACTAAATGCTAAAACTTTTTCGAATTCTTTGATCGGAACTTCTTTCTTATCCTTGATTATACTTGCCTGATTTGTCCTTTTTGCTAATGGAATCTTGCTAGTTGTGGGATAAGTTATCTCCTTTCCTTTCTTCTGAGGAATCGGTGAATCCGTCTTTGGTGTTGTAGCTTCTTTTCTTTTCTGAATTGGATTGATGGGCACATTTCAGTTTCTTAATGAATACTTCTTCTATTGAGTGGAAAAGGAATTCAAATATCCTCTTTGGTAATCATCTAAATATGTATCATTAGCTGAGATAAAATCTTCATCTTGCTGGGTGCCTTAAATTTCTCCATATTCTTCTTCTTCAGTGAGGTAAATGGGCAGATCATCAGGAGTAAAGAAGTGATTTTGGTCCCCCACTACATCAGCATCGTCATCTGAATCTTGACTTACAAAATTCTACAAAAGAGGAGTCTTGATCTGTGGCTGGGTCACCGGCTCTTGTGCTCTTTGTTCACACTGCTTGATTCTGAACTGAGGTTGTTGTTGGTTATGGTAATTTAGATTACAAATTTGCGGTTCAGATTTGTGAAGGTTCATTCTTTTGAACATTTTTTCCATCTCACGAAGCCAAGGTGGTTCTGATGTAGATTCTTCCTTTATAGTCACTATTTTCTCGGCTTTCAACCGTGCTCTCTTATCATTCAGATTCACCTCAACATTAACAGAAATCTTTTGCATATCTTCTAAAGTAGGCGGATCTCTATCCCGTAATTAATAAGCCATCTCCGGATCAAAACCATCTAGGAATTTAATAAGAGATGATTTTCTATATGGTCTTAAATCATCCGGAATAGCATTATAAACTGTATTGAACCAGATAATATAGTCTTGGATAGACTCACCATGATTGCGTTTGATATTATTGTGCTCAGCATTGATCTAAAGTGGATCTTTTTTGAGTTCCCAACGATCTAGAAACTAGTTATGAAGTTCAGCCAACGTAGGTATACTTCTGCCTCCCAAGCCTCTAAACCATTTTATTACCTCTCCTCCGAATGTTTGCACAAGCAATCGTATAGTTACATCCTCTTCATCAATCTCATATAAATAAATAAAAATTGCCATTTTGTCTATGTGCTGCTGAGTGAACACACTTTGAGGAGTGCCATCAAATAAAGGAATCTTACTCTGATAATCCGCGTGTATATCATGCACTTGCTGAGGTAAAGCAAGAGGTGCGAAAGGAGCAACCATTACTCTAGGTGGATTTAGCTTAGGGGTTGTTGGTGGAGTGGGTGTAGTTGCCGTATGAGGAGTATGCGGAGGTGTATGCGGAGGAGAAGCGATGTGGGATGAAGGAGGGGAATTGGTTGCAAATTTTGAATAAGTAATTATAGGTTGCACAGGAATGGTGGGAATGAAAGGCGGTTCAGTAGGAATTCTAGAGGTGGATTCCATGATAGTAGAACCAATATTTGCAGATATAGCTTCTAAGAAATCAGCAAGATTTGCAGCTTGGATGTCGGTCTGAAGGTGCCTCAAGATAAAATTGTCAATTAATTTATTGTGCTTTTCAAATTCAAGAGCTGTAGCAAAATCAGGATTTGGAACTATAGAATCAAGAGCATTTTCAGACTTGGTTTTAAACAATGACAATTCAAACTTTTCATCAAAAGCAAGTTATTCAAGGTATTCAAAAATTGCAGGACATGAATGAGATTTAACCACGGGAGTAGCCGAGCTTTCTTGATGGAGGATTTTTCGAATCAAGTTTGGATTTTCATAAATAGGAGGTGGATTTGGATCTCAATTAGCTCTTGTATGTCTTTTTGAAGCCAGTGTGCTTATCAGAAGATCAAAAGAGTTAAAATAATTCAGCCAATCGTTTTCTAGACTCAATCATACAAAGGTATAGAATGAACAAAAGTATTGAGGTGATTTGCAAATCAAGTATTTACAAGCTAACCGGAGATCGACTGAAGCAGCATTTATCTACTTCCACTTATGCATAGCAAGAGCATTTCAAAAGCTACCGGGCGTGACTTCAGACTCTGTCTAAGACTTGTGAAACAAACTCATCAGCAAGCAAACCATGTAGATTTCTCCCTAGTATGGTCTCGACTATGTTAGCGCTTAAATCTACCTTAGGCTGAAATAAGGTAAGACTGAAGGCTACATCAAACCACGCTTAGCCTCGTAGCTAGCCCTACGAGGACAGGAGAGGGATCTCTCCAGGTCAATCTCAGAAAAAGATAATCAATGAGGTCGAGATGACTAAATTGATGACTAATTTTAGGCTAGGTATGAAGTACAAGGACTTTGAAATTGATTTTTTGAGGTTTTGTTGAATTCAAGGGAAAGGAAATTTTGGGTGTGGGGATGAGGCACAACTTTTGCAGAGGTCTACCTGGGGAAAGATAGGAGATCGTTTTGACACCTTTAAAGTGATTGAATGAATAGATCTAACTGGTGAGAAGTTAAGGAGAGCAAGAAACTTTCAAGTATTCTCCATAAACAGACGAAAAGATGGAAAATTAAACAAACTTAAAGGCAGAGCATAGCAAATTATGGATTCTACCTTAACACTTAATTTGTTCAACTGCAGAAGATAAGAGAAGGAAAGTGATGCACATAAACAACTTACAAATACTGAAAGAAGTACACCATCAACAAATAAAGCCACATGAATCCCAAATAGTGCTGCAAAACCCTGGTCTTTCCTTTGCCAAAAATGCAGATAAGATATGTACAATAGAGTCTCAAGCTATTCCCAAGAGTCCAACCATGAAAATGACTAAGAAAATACATAGTATAGGCAAGCCAACACATTCCCTTGCCTCTAGGATTCGAGCTCATCATCCTAGGAGTTGTTTCAACCAATTCTAAACAAAGCACTACAATCTAGGTAGTCAAAACAACTTGCCTCTATAAGCTAGGAAACCAATTCATTCATTAAATTTTTGCTATTTTATGAATGAATCATCTAGAATAGGTAAATAAGTGTCAAATAAACATAATTTTCCATTAACTAGCATTTGCAGCCAAGGATGCAAAGGAAACGCCGTAAGGCACAGTGTGTGTAAGAATATTGATACGTGAATAGACTTTAGCAGGTTTTTTGTGAAAGGAAGGGTCATCGATGCCGAGTTTTAATTTGAGGAAGGCATGCCGAAACCGCTGAAAAGGAATGCAAGTAGCTGCAAATATCCGTTCAACCTATCTAGAGGCCTTTGTTTGTAGCTGGTAAAAATTGTGGAGTTAAAGGTGAAGATAAATGAATGAATCAACGCGAACAACAACCGGGCAACCATATTGATTTGGACAGGGCCACCCAAGAAATGTTTATCCAAACCAGAAATTAAATTAGTATGAAGATATACCGCAAACATGTAGTATATTAATTAAGGTCAATTGATTTTGTCAATAGAATATGTTAAAACCCATTGACAATGAAATGGGCGTGAGGATATAAACTATCAAAATTGTATTGATCTTGAAACATCCCTTTTTAAGTTTCAAATGGAAAACAAAAATAGGTGCGAGGACTCAAATTATCAAAATGGTATTTGATGTTGAAACATCCTCTTTTAAGTGTGAAAGGGAAAATACAAATAGTGTATTATAACATCCTTTTTCAAGTTTCAAATGAAAAACACAAATAGTTGTGAGGACACAAGCCATGAAATGGTAATTGATGTTGAAACATCATTTTTTAAGTTTGAAATGGAAAATAAAAACAATGAATTGTAACCAGATAGGTTCGAGAAGGAACACAATAACGTAAAGAATATTGTGCTTGTCATTCCATATTTGAAGTTGTAGGAAAACATGGTGGAGGAAGCGAAGACATGAAGAAGTAGAAATGGACCTATGAAATGTATGTTTGGTTAGAATTAGGAATATGTAAACGAGTTGCGGAAATGTATCAGTAATAATTTGCATGCGAGTTGTGTTAAAATGAAGCCGGAAGTAATGGAAATGAAGTTACCTTTGCTATGGGGATCCATATATTGTAAGTGGAAGATGAATGGTGAATAACGCCAGGCTGAACACCACTTGGAGGTTAATGCGCAGCTGAAGTTGCATTTTTTTTGCTTCCCAAGCTACTTGTCATTGTGTAGGCATGTTATTTCTGATTCCATGTGGCATGTTGCAAAAGAATGAAAAGGTTAGAATGAGATGTATAGATAATATAAAGACATTCTAATATTTTATCATTTCACCAACATTGATTAAAGTTGTTTGATGTTGAAAGATATGAAAAGCACGATATGAAATAGAAATAGGCAACTAAATGGAGGGAACCTTTTGTTGATGTCAAAGCATGGGTTGGACCAGATTATTTGGAGGCGGCATTGAACGAAGAATGTCTTCTGCATGTTTTCTGCGAGCAATGTTTTTGTTGTCCTTCATTTTACTGTAATGATCAAAACTGAATGCGGGGTTAATCTGTAGAGCCTGTAGAGAAGGGACTCTTGAAAGAACTGTGAATGTGATACCTTGACGTTCTGTTTTTCCAATGTCAATTATTGCCTTTGGAAGTGTCATACCTTGAGATTTATGTATGGTTAAAGCCCAAGCCATCTTCAATGGAATTTGTGCACGTCCATTTCTTTTTACTGCTGCAATAGGTCAGTGAGTGGGGTTTCTTTCATCCCAAGGAGGCCCAATGTATTTGGGAAAATCCACGACAACAAATGTTGGAATTTGTGGTGGTGCAGTTGATTCTTTGTAAAAGATGGTTACAATTTCTCTGAGGGAGCCATTAACAAGTCTGACTGAAACCCAAAGGTTGGAAGTTAGCATAACTTTTTCGCCATTGCATAGCAATACAATTCACTCAAGTTGCTCGTCTTCAGAGGAAATATTGGAATATGTGTTGTCATCTTCAACAATGGATCTTGGAATCAGAGTGTTTAGAGATTTCATCATTTGCTTATTATGGACCATTGTTTGAGCATTTGTTGGAAACAGATGCATGGAATCATGGAATGAACATATTTCTTCCTCCGACAAAAAGGAATTTGTGCACGACTTGAGTACGTTGTAGTCGTCGATTGTTGGATTTGCATCTCTAATGTTCTGGAGAATGTTCCTGAAAGTAACCTGTGCAATGTCATCACCTTGTTGACGAAATATCGTGTCTAATGTGATGATTGTGTTGAAGGTGTTCCACAGTGCGCTTCCATGGCTCATCCCTACATATAGAGGAATGCCTTTGACGGGTGGCAGTTGACCGAGATCACCAACCAATATTATGAACAGCCACCGAAAGGGGTGTTTCTTTGGTGGGGAAATGCTTCCCGAAGACGTTCATCAATATGGCTGAGAAGCTTTGGCCCAATGAAGCTCATTTCATCGAGTAGTATGTATCTTATATGTTTCAGTTCTTCTTGGAATTTTGCAAGAGTGTTACCTTCTAAGGGCGTAAGATCCTTTAGAGGAAGGTGTAGAGAAGAATGGATTGTCGATGCTTGTATGTTAAAGGCGATAATCCCTGTAGGGGCGAGGAGCATGATCGGCGAAGATTCCGCGCTTGCTAGGCCCATGAGCATATCTTTGATGCAATTAATGAGGAGGGATTTTCCCGTACCAGCAGTGCCTTGTATTATCATTCTGAGAGCGGGTAAATAATCCTTACTAGAAAAATGAGTAGAAATAATATTTAGAGCTTTTCTTGGCATTAGAGATAATGTAGCAAGGGTCGCCAGGATATGTTGATGTGTTTGAAGAATGTGGTTGATGGAGCGGCTATTCTCAATGAATTCTATTGCATTATTTTGTAGATCCAATGGGATAATGGTATGATTCCAGTTATGGGTGTCATCAAAGCCACGAAGACCAAGCATGTCAAGGTCATTTATGAGAAGCTCATTTGTTGGGTGTAATTGGGAAAGTAATTCCCATTCATTTATTTCCATGGTGTCTGTTGCACTAGTTTCATTTATAGCTGAGGTATCATCTGTGACAAATTCAATATCAGATAGAGTGCGGTGTTGATGCCAAGGATTGTAGAATGGACGAAATGTTTCCCAATTTGCGGTGAATTCTGCAGCAGAATCTCCTATATCCTGTACGATATGGCGAAAAGGTTTTTATAGCATAAGTTCAACCCTGCAAAAGTCAGCGTAGCAAGGTTTAGTTGTGGATGGTATGGAGGAGTAACATGGTATGACCCGAACAATTGATTTTGTAGGCCTTTCTTTCCATTTGTTTGTTTTACGACGAGGATCATATGACCAGGACCTTGGCAATTCTATTAGTGATGTGGCCTCTAGGGTGGAAGGGTGCTAGATATAGGTATCTATGATGTGTGGGGATGTAGTGGAGGCGGCGATTGTTTGCGGGAGGCGCAAAAGAATTTTCTGGATTACATTTAAAGAAACAAATGGCCGGCTACATAATGTTAAGGGAAATTTTTGCAGCATATGGCAGGTTTCCTGTGCTCCAATGTCACGATCAACAAGGGTTTCTGCAAGAAATTTCTGAAATGCGGATGTTGCTGGGTCAACAATGGGTGAAGCAAGGACAATTCTACACAGCATTTGGTGGAAGCTTTCATATTTTTTTTCTACTTTGGATGCATATTTGGCGATATATTTTTGCACAGCGTGTATGGAGAGCACTGGTTGGCAGTCAACATTTGCACGCCAAATATATAGGATGGTAGGGTTATGGCTATTGATTCGATCGTCATTGCGAGCAGGGGTGTATGTTTTTTGGCCACTGGAGTAAATGAATAAGGCCGATTTTGGATGTAATTCCCACGGTGCTTTATAACGACATTGGAGTGAGGACCCTTTTTTTCTTAGGAACGTGCTTTCCGAGCATTTTGTGTGACGTTCAACACAGTTGACGAGTTGTTCATATTCCCTAGAAGGATTGGTACTGAATATTTGCTGTGTGGACAATAGACAAGGGTCTTTGGGATCTAGCCAAGCATTTCGTTGGTTCGAAGTTGAAGGAGCATGAGGGTTCCAAGCTGAAATATATTTGTTGAAGAACTGCCTTGCAATATCTACTGCTTCTGTGTCTTCCCAGTTGAGGCTCTCCATATCAGGTGCATTTTCGATCCAAAGGAAGCCATGGATGTGTACAGAACCCCTATGTTGCCATTCATACCTATCAAGAATGCATTTTTGTAAGTTAATTTTGCAATAGGTGAGGAATGTTGTTTAGAGTTCTTGGAGGGAAAAAAAATGCCGTAGAATGCGTACCTGTACCAGTAATATTTTGTATTCAAGTGTTTCTCTAAGATAATGTCACGAAATGCTGTGAATCTATGGTCCATATACAGCGATGTTAAATGTGGGTAGGATACAATGTTTTCATTTCTCCACTTTTGTTGTTTTGCAATATCAGAAGGAAGACATCCGAGCATGATTGCATGAAGATCAGGCCATTTTGTACCAGCTGCACTCAATGTGAAGAAGAATGTCGGGCAGCCGAGTTGAGATATCATGTCCATTAGTTTGTTTTTAGCTTTGTGCCAAAATGACCTTGTTCCCCGTAAAGAGCTACCGAAGCGCATGACTTGCTCTGCCAACTGCTCATCTGGAAATTGCTCTAAGCAGAGGCTTAGATCCCGAATAGATACTGGAAAGTTATCTGTGATGTTCTTTTTAACAAGGAACGATGTTTTTGCTTGACTGCGATGCCGCATCATGAGATTATATATGTAATAATGAAAGCATGGGTGCTTTCCAAATCTATTATCATAGTAACGAATGAGATGGAGTGCATATTCATGTAATTGCACTGCTTTCATTCTTGTCTGATTCAGCATTGCAGCTCCTGTTGGGAAAAGGGCAGGGAAAGCCATAGAGAGTAGACCTTTTGTGTTGTATACGTTGACCAGAGATAAACCAATTGTTGGCCACTCAATTGCAGTATCAGATTGGTGGTTGTAAGCATGCAAATAATGGCGGATTTCTTGGATTTCTATATTTGTATTAGTTATGATGGGGACGAATGATGATGATTGGTCTACGGATGTGTCTGTGAAATCTTCGGTGAGCTCATGGGGGGGTTCAAGTGGAAGGGGGACAACGGTTTCTGTAGTATTGGAATGGTGAAGGGAGGAGGAGACATCGGTGGGGATTGCTGGTAAGGATGCAAGTGCATTGGTATCAATACGAACATTCTTATAGTATGGGTCATTTGCCAGTTTGTATTCTGATGCAGTGAGAACGTGATGCCTACTGACAATGAAATCATAAGCCTTATGGTCATTACTATGACGTGTGACAATGAGGATGTCCAAGTGTTCAACACGTCGTGGCAACATGTTTGCGATTTTTGTAATGTCTTGAGGAAAACAAATTGTGTGGCCACTGTATTTATACTGCCCACCACGTGCATGTGTTACTTGAATTATAGGGTTAACCCTAGAAATGAGAATTTCTTCTATCTGTGAAAGAGATGCAAGGGTAGCTGGTTGAGGACCAGGGTCCATGTTGTTTGATAATGAGAAGCGATGACCCTTTGTTTCAGAGACGCATCTGGAGCAGCAATACATGTGGTTGGAATTGCGGATATGTATTCCCGGATATGATTCAAGACAAATGGAGCATGGGAATTTGGGTGGAAGTTTATCGAACTTTGCATGAAAATCTCGATGTGCTTGATTAGTATAAATGTTGTTGAAACCATGTGCGAAGGAGGGGTCAGGGAAATGAGCAATGGATGTATTTGTTTGAGAGGTTTGCTGAGAAGATAAAGAGTCCAATAATTGCAAGGGAGGATTTTTTTGAGGGTGGGTCATTGCAGATGAGGAAGGTTGGCTTTCCTTCTGTTTTTTGTTTTTTTGACATTCCCTGGTGTCTTTTCTTGCTTGGTATAGCTCACGACGCCGTGCATTTATTCGTTCTTTATTTGTTGCATAGTATCTTCGAGCACGTTCATTATTAGAACAAGAAGCCATTCGCAAAATTTATGGTACCTATCAGCAAGAGAGGGGAAAAGAAGAATGTTATTTGGAGACAACAACCATGCGATTGCAGAAAAGCAAAAGAAGGGTAAAAAACACAATAGAAAGAAAAAGAAGGGAAAAAAATCCAAGCTCTAAATAGTTGCATGCGAAATTTTTTATTTGAGTAATGTTTTTGAAACAACATATTAGTATTTTTTCTATATACATGTAGGTAGTTTCATGTGTAAATTTGATGAAAGGGAAAGAAATGTGAATTTGTCTACTCACATAATGCTAGGTACAATGGAGAAAAATACTCATTTAAATGGTATATAAGAAAATTCCATAAGAAGGCATGCAACAGTATATCTTGTAAAGTTGTATTTATAAAATTGGACAATAGGAATTTCTAAAAAGCAAGGAATACATTTTGAAATATTTATCTACAATGGTGAGATGTTCTGAATTTCTTGAAGGATGTTTTTGCATTCTGCCATGAAATGCAGCTTTTCTTCTTTTACGATAATGCATTTCAACCGTGGAACCTCTTTAAAAGTTTTTGTCTTCACCGAGAATGTGAAGATATGATCTATCCATAGATCCCTAGAGACAATTTCCTTGATAAGTTCTGGATCTGAAGATAATAAATAGAAGTCTTTGGCATTATTTCCTAGAATTGTAGAGCCCGCGTCTTCGAAAGCAACAGTTGAAGCCAATTCACCAGTGTGATCTTGTATGTCGATTTTTAATAAGTATCTGTAATGACAGTCACGTACTTCAGCATTGCATTTTGGACAGAACCACATCCCTGTATTTTGTGGAATAAGTTTTTTCATGCATTTTTTCCCGCCAACGAGAGACGGGCAAGAAATGTAGTAAAAACTATCCATCCCAATTTTAGTTATTGTGCCCTTTAATTGGAAAAAAGTTGGTTTCTCTAAGGAATCCATATTGTAAATGTCAGAAATTGTCATTTTTTTTTGTTGGTGGCCGAAAGGAGATCTTGTTGTCAAAGATGTAGAAGCTGCAGTCGAACCTTCTTTTTTAAACCACGAATTTAGCGCATGAGCCTCTTCAATGTCAGGATCTACAAGAATAATGGATCTTGTTGTAGTGCCAATATTTTTTCCATTAAATTCTCCAACGCATGCAGATTTGATTGCAATGATGGGGTTCTTTCCCCTAGCACATAGGGAGGATATTTCTTGTGACACGGCATTAAAATTATCTCCCCAAAAGATTGCATCTAAGCTATACTCTGACATGTCGCGAAGCTGTACTGTTTGTTTATTGACTTCAGAGCCATCTTTTCTACGTATGGTGCACACACCAAAAATGTCTGTGACAACACCGAGAACATCAACAATGGAGTTGACGGTTGTTGTTCTGATATCATTAATTGATTTTATATTGAATCACACCGTTGGATTATGTTTTTTTTTTCTGGCAACATGTTCTATGGTAGACGTTGCATTCAACAAAATTTCCCAATCATTGTTCAAGTGGTTGTATTGCTTATTAGCCATTTTCACATTCCCTTTAGAGACAATGTAGACATTTTCATTTTGGATTTTGTCGAAAAAATAATCTGCGACATTGTTGAAACGTGTAATATGTATTTCTCCACCCTCTGTAACAAACAGGTCAAAACCAAACACTCTACCGGGTCCATATTGATTCTAAAATTGCCAAAGAGCTGTTTTCCTTTGGAGGTATCCTTTTATGCACCAATTTGAGTGGTAAGGGTTTAATGATTTGATGGGAATTTGAATTGGCAAAACAGACAGAGTTAGTGTAGTTGGAAGAGGGCAGTGTCTTTTTGATAAAGGTTGCGGGTCTGATAAGGATGGAGTGTTTTCATTAGATGTGATGGGGATACTCAAAGTTTTTGGATTGCCAATTAAGGGTGCAAATGAAGTAGATATTTGAAATTCCATTAGCTTTATAGACCTACACAACAATTGAGAGTCATAGGAATAATTGTTAGGAGCAGTTGTGGTATAAATAAAAAATGCAAAATTTTGAAATAGGAAATTCATAACAAACTTATGTTGATGGACCAATAGCTGAGGTAGCCCAACTTTTAACATTTATAACAGAGCCCTTTTGTAGCAAGCCTGTTGATACGAGATCATTGAAATTTGTTGGAAGTATGATGTGTTTCTTATGTGTTATGTCTGAAATTACAGTACGATATCGCAGAGTTCTTTTTCGCATTGATTGTATTAGCTCAAGTTCAACAATTTACAGGCATGGTTGGATATGAGTTGATCCAGATAACATTGAGGAAATTGCATTTTCAGTAAGGTTTGTTGTCATTTTCTAGTGCAAAACAAAACGCAAAAATGTTGTTTTCTCTGCGTAAGATGTTTAAAATTCATTACATTCCTACAACATTACTTGAAAAAATATGATTTAAAGGGCAAAGGGAAAGAAGCATGCTCAATTTTTTTTCTAAATGAGTGGGCATTGAAGTTTGTAAACACAAAGAAGAGAGACATTTATCAGAACAACTTCCATTACAAGCATTTTTTTGAAGCATAGTTCCACCAAGCGAAGAGGAAGAAGGAGAGGGAGGAACAAACGAAGTAGAAGGTTTGGGAGTAACTCTAGTACCACCTGGTTGCTGTCATGATGGCCCAAGAATCATGGTGTTTTGAATGGCATAGGTCGAGAAAAGCCATACCGGTGGGTAAATTACAAGCCCTGGAAGGGACAATGTAGCCATATGAGGTGCAACAACATCTCCCCTAGAGGAAAAGGGAGTAGGGTACCCCGTAAGGGAAATCCTCGATTGGTGGGCTCCATTTTCTCACCTTAAGAGCAACGAGGGAACAATGAGGCTATTCTAATTTAAATAAATTTTATGACGCTTTGACACAATTTGTTTTTTCATTTTTTAAGAGTCGAGAAAAAGCTAAAGATGACTCTAGTCGCCTTCGATTTTTTAATGAGCCTGAAGTGACAAGTGCTCAGATGGTCCTTTTCTTTTAAGGAGTTCGAAAAGAATGAAAGTGACTACTCTGGATATCTAGACAAGGGGATTACCAAACCAATCGCAAAACTATAGAATACTTTTTAAGGTACGGCAGTCAATCTTCCCGAATGCTGTGTTTCAGTGCATTGCGATCGATAGGGCGGCAGACACACGGCTTCCTAAGGATAAAGGATATAGCCTATTGTGGTCTCCCAATATATACTCGATGGTACGTGGGAGCACAAGTCTGTACTGGCACTTGTCATTTCAAAGAGGAGGAATCACCCAACCTACGATGAGAGTGATAGTTACCCGGTTTTACGACGCCAGAATACGTCTCTAGCCTAGACTTCTAAATGGTGTGTGTTAGGTTCCAAAGCATTGTTATGTTTATTGAAATGTATTTTAGAGTTGATCTTTCTTAAGAAGTTTTCCTTTAAGGTTGATTGCGTGATGTACATATACAATTCCTAAATATGCAATCTAAGATGATAAAGAGACGTATACTTTCTTTTTGCATTGAAAATCCTAGCTACTAAGGAAAGAAAAGTGAAATTGTTTCAACATAGAGCAGACAACACACGTTAAGTCCTATATCAATTTCCGCATGCATTCTAAACGTAAATGTACATGCATGTATTTGTTTTCCACTTTCTTAGTGTGTGGATGACAAAAAAAATGCCAAGTGAAATATAATATCAATACAATGATATGGCTATTCCAGAATTCTGACAGACATAAGCAAAGATATTGAAGTTTGTATCTAAGTTTTTCTAGAGTCTGTTCACTAGAAAGAAGACAGCCATGATGAAACCACTTTTCACTAGTCTAACACAAAGGGAAAAAAGTTAAATTATCAAGAAAGCATATTTATAACTAAATCATTTCAATTGAGAAATAATTTTGAATTAAATTTATAAGACCTTATAGCTGCTCAGTGGTTACCATATAATTGATGGAAGAGGATTCTCTAACATGGTCCATGGAAGGAATAGAAATGAAGCAAAAACTTGGAAAGGAGATTAAGGTTGTTACCGGAGATGAACAAATACAACAAATATCCAAAAATGTCCTTCAACGCCAAAAGTTGAATCGCTAAATGACAAAACAAAGCAGGCCAAGGCAAAGTATCTGTATTTCAACATTGCTGCGTGAGTAACCAACATAAGCTGCACAGTGGTATGCAAATTAATAGCCTAAGCGCGGAAAATCCCCAATATAATCCACACAAGCTAATCCTCAATATTTTAACATAAAAATTTAAATTTAAGAGAATTATCACTTTATATTATATAAATTCAAACATTTTCCTTTGTACATTATATTATTTTAATTAAAAATATATATATTATACATCGTTGTACCATTAATAAATATAAAAAATATATCATACATCGTTTTACCATCAATAAATATAGTGCATAACTTAAATAACATATTAAATATTTAATTTGAAAATAATTTGAAAAATTAAATGTAACTAAACAACATCAATAAAGAAATCATTCAAAAACAAATTAAATTAAATACCTGAAGGCTGAAGGGTGAATCAATAGTGAAGGCTGAATCAATTGTAAGGATGTATCCCTGTGCATTTGAAAAAAGTTCAGTACAGATGATATGAATTTTTTTTAGTTGTAATTTATTATCGGCCTAGATCTATGTCATCATCATGAGAATTTCCTTCCCTCGTTCAATAGACTCTAATTATGTGGATGCAATTTTAATGTATATATACTAACTATTGCTTCAATAATGCAAACAGAGGTGATAGTTAAATTGGGACAATTTCAAAAGTATAAAGAGATGTAGTTAGTGTTGTTAAATTGTACATAATTTTAAAATATATGTACATTTGAATTCAGTGTTTCAACATTATCAGTTTTTAAAGGGAGAATACAACATTATTTATTAAAAAAATTAAAAATTATAAAGTATAATCTCAACAGGTGATTTGATTAGCTTTATATAGTATTTCAACATTATGAGTTTTTTAAGGGAGAATACAACATTATTGATTAAAAAAAATAAAAAGTATAAAGTATGATCTCAACGGGTGAATTGGTTAGTTTTGAATTCCTTACCAGTAGGCAAATGTCCAAAGTAAATTCCGTACGAGCAGGCAAGTGTCCAGATTACATAAGCAAAGGCAATTGTAGAGGTTGAATCCCTGTACATTGAAAAAAAAAAGAATTAAACTAAAACAATTAACAATTGTGAAGAATGAATCACTGTGTATTAAAAAAAATAAACTAAGGCAATTAAAAATAGTGAAGGATGTATCCCTGTGCATTTGAAAAAAGTTCAGTAAAGATGATATGAATTTTTTTTAGTTGTCATTTCATGTACGGAATTTCAACTTTATCACTAAGGCATTATTATGTACAATTTTCCTCTTCGCTTTAGAAAACTTGTAAGTTAGCTTTTCTCTCTTCTATGCTAAGTTTATTGAATTATGCATGAATGCAATAACCAATAACAATTACTACCAAACATATTTGGCTTTAGAGGAGGATGTAAAGTACAGAAAGAATGAATCTTACTTTTTGATAGAACTTGATAAACTTAGTGAAATGATAGAATCACAAAGAAATCAGAAGGACAAGCTAGAAAATGAGAGGTTTAATATCTTTACAAAATAAGCCCATCCTAGAGCGAGAGTGACATTTGAATTCAGTGTTTAATGTGAGATCCATCAGGAAGACTTGAACAAGATTACAGTAGGTTTCAATGTATATTGTAATTGGCTCCAGGATTTAGGTTAGTTGACCTAGAATTATTATTTCTGAAACAATGATTCCGATTATCACCGTGCAATAAATATACCCTCCCCATTTCTAGAATGTAGCTAGCTTACAGGCTACAGCACTCTCAAAAGAGCCATACATAATTCACACATATATATATATATATATAGCAAAATAAACCAGTTAATATGATTGAATTTCTATTAGTACAGAAAACCAAAACAACAAATATTGAGAAATTTTTAGTATCATATTTATCTTATATTAAAAAAATACTTTTGTTCTCCTTATTTTTTCAGTGTTTGCTAATTTCAGACCGGAATTTGAAGAAGTGTTTTCCCTGGATTATTTTTGCTAAGCCAGTTCCCAATGAAAAAAACGTAAACATTTTCTATGTTTTAGTACCTCTTTTTGTGATGCGATTTTTTACCTTCCACACAATGTAGATAATTTGAATTTCTTAGTTAAATTGTAGATATTAAACTTTCACTACTTCCCCTTTATTTGCGTGTAAAACCTTCATCATCATTCAGATTCTTAGCAGACATTGTTTGGTTGCCTAAAAGCCTAATTAGTCTGTGGTGAGTTACTCCCCATTTCTTTCAAGTTACTCCCCATTTGGTGGTATACTTCACAGGTTTGGCCCAACTGAGAAGGAGCTAAAACAATGACCCTTCCAAGTAAATGCGTGAGGATGGGGTATACTTCACAGGTTTGGCCCAACTGATAAGGAGCTAAACCAATGACCCTTCCAAGTAAATGGGTGAGGATTTTTACTTTTATACTTTTTTTGTGAACATTGATTTTCTTTGTACAGTTACAATTCATTTTGTCTAATTTCATTCTTTTTTCTCATGGCAGGTGCATTCCCTGAAACGTTATTGTTACTTCCTCCACTAGTGCCTTCATACTAAACATAGGTCATCCCTACATGTCGAAAATATTGTTCTACCTAGCTGCTACGTAGGAATATTAAAATGGTAGAAAGAGATCGGTTACTGTAGGAATAGTAAAATGGTAGAAAGAGATCGTTTAAAAACTTCCCCTAAGATTAAAAAAGAAATGAGAATCAAAGATCTCAAGATCATTAAATATAGTCCTGTCACTACAATGAAAACATTAAATTGCTAATAGGTATCCAAACGAATATAAGCACCATAAACCATTAATTTGTCAAGATTTTGATATTGGGATACTTAAACACACTACATCCACCTAAGGCCAAACGAATATACGCACCATATAATTCAGAGAATGATACAAGCACATCCAATATGGGTGCTTCACGAGGAGATTGGTTGCAAGGTATGACACAAGATTTAGGTTAAATGGTGAAATTTTGTGGAACAACTCAAATGGATTCTCTTCTATCTAATGCTAGCATTAACTGCTACAGGTTCTCTATATTATTAAAGGACTAGTTGGAATGGCCTGCTTCCTAGATCGATCATAGGTAAATATCCAATTTAAAATTATTCAGATGCCCATATTTACTATTTCTATTTCCAGCACGAGAAAGATGTATTTTATCATAATTGATATAACAATGTCGATTATGTAACGCATACATAACTATAACCTAAACTCCAGTAGCGTAGTAGTGATATAGTCATGTTAGGTTCTTAGAACAGTCAGCTTTATGTAAGCAGCTCAATCTATTTTCTTTTTTCAGGTGAAAACGACCATCACATAGCCGCAGTATGTGCTAATGCAAATAATGATGGACAATCTCAACCGAAACATAATAAATTGGGAAGCAGTAAGGCAATCAAATAATGGTTGCCAATTTATATATAGGATTTGTTGTGTTTATTTGGTCTGCAGATATTTTGTTTTGTGTAATTGTTGCAATGGTCGCAAACTAATCACCAAAACATTGCGACAGTATGTTAGCTGAGTTTATGTATGAAAACAATGTAATGGCAGACCTCTGTCAAAGTTTATTTTGTGTGTTTTTCTATTCACCTTGGAATATTTGCAGTATTAGTATTAAGATGACATAAATTGTAATAGCATTGCTATACCATTTGTTGAGAAACATAAATCTTACGTTCAATGTTTTATTTCTGATTATGCTATGAATCTATGTATGGTAAGCGCTATGTATACCAGGTGATTTCTGTTTGAAACATTATTAGGTCAACTTGTTTTATCTGTACTAAATATACAATCGCATTATCCATATTCAGTCACAAAATTAAAGATTGCAACATTCCAAATTATGCTGCAATTGCATTTGTGAACTCAAAACAAAGCTTTGTTATATGGTTGCTAGAGTGTATGAGCTATTACAAAAGAATGAGAAAACCAGTTTTGTTCACATAAAATTCTCGTTACAGGCTTTTAAAAAGCATTTCTCTCTTGAATTGACCTTGAAGAAGTAAAAATGACACATGGAAATCCTTAAGCATATGAAACAATTCCAACATCAAATATACAGCCTGACTGTTCTGGAAAACTTTGAATAATTGAAGCCTGACTGCTGAGGGAAAAAATATCAGAATTCTATGTAGTAGAGAGATTGGACAAATATTTAGAGGAATAATAATTATATGCAATGCAATTGTTGTATCATGCTTATAGCTAACATCTCAATGTCACCTCTAAAGGATATATAAATCTAATTAGAATGGGAGCATCTATAATCAAAATTGTGGATTTAAACAACAATTATAACGTAAAATAATTATATATAAATGGATGAAAAAAAATAATCATAATGATAAAATGAATACTTATTAATCCATGCATTGAATGAAAATATGTATATATTAATAGTTAAATATGTTAAACTCATTTTGTTATGTTAAAATGGAAGAAAGAGATCCTTTAAAAACTTCACCGAAGATTAAAAAAGAAATGAGAATCAAAGATCTCAAGATCATTAAATATAGTCCTATCACTACAATGAAAACCTTAAATTTCTAATAGGTATCCAAACGAATATACACACCATAAGCCATTAATTTGTCAAGATTTTGATATTGGGATACTTAAACACACTACATCCACCCAAGGCCAAAATATTTTAACATAAATATATCTAAACTCAATAAGACTACTGGTTCTTTCGAAATCTGAGTATATTCGTAAAAAAAATTAGGGGAAATGAAAATCTAATATAATGTTTTTGTATCAGAAATTAAAAATATAAAGCACAATTTTTTTATATACAAGTGTTGGAGAACATTGGAATAGGCCCAAATCATAATGGATACCCTCAAAGTATGCTTTTTCAGATATTTGAACACAGTTCCATGTTTTATGTAAAATAGAGATTGATCTGATAATTCTTCCACTCTCCAACCATCTCATATAATTCATATGATTCATAAACAAGATTGGTTAGTTAGTAGTCGCAACCGAGTTTGAAGCTAAATAAGCATTGACAAATGGATGTAGCCTAATCAATCTATTTTCTTTTTTCAGGTGAAAATGACCATCACATAGCCGTAGTATGTGCTAATGCAAATAATGATGGACAATCTCAACCGAAACATAATAAATTGGGAAGCAGTCAGGCAATCAAATAATGGTTGTCTATTTATATATAGGATTTGTTGTGTTTATTTGGTCTGCAAATATTTTGTTTTGTGTAATTGTTGCAATGGTCGCAAACTAATCACCAAAACATTGCGACAGTATGTTAGCTGAGTTTATGTATGAAAACAATGTAATGGGAGACCTCTGTCAAAGTTTATTTTGTGTGTTTTTCTATTCACCTTGGAATATTTGCAGTATTAGTATTACGATGACATAAATTGTAATAGCATTGCTATACCATTTGTTGAGAAAGATAAATGTTACGTTCGATGTTTTATTTCTGATTATGCTATGAATCTATGTATGGTAAGCGCTATGTATACCAGGTGATTTCTATTTGAAACATTATTAGGTCAACTTGTTTTATCTGTACTAAATATACAATCATGTTCTCCTTATTAAGTCACAAAATTAAAGATTGTAAGATTCCAAATTATGCTGCAATTGCATTTGTGAACTCAAAGCAAAGCTTTGTTACATGGTTGCTAGAATGTATGATCTATTACAAAAGAATGAGAAAACCAGTTTTGTTCACATAAAATTCTCGTTACAGGCTTTTAAAAAGCATTTCTCTCTTGAATTGATCTTGAGGAAGTAAAAAAGACACGTGGAAATCCTTAAGCATATGAAACAATTCCAACATCAAATATACAACCTGACTGTTCTGGAAAACTTTGAATAATTGAAGCCTGACTGTTGAGGGAAAAAATATCAGAATTCTATGTAGTAGAGAGATTGGACAAATATTTAGAGGAATA